>OY292534.1:2913465-3130568 GCA_958496365.1 Subacronicta megacephala
CTGATCCGTTCAAGCCTCGTTTTATTTTAAAAACCCACTTACATTTCACAGGTTTCTGGCCTTTCTTTAATTCTGTTAAAGTCCAACATTTGTTTTTATAAAAAGAGTTGTACTCATCTGTCATTGCATCATGCCACTTCTTGGCATCTTCACTGCTCAGAGCCTCCTCCACGGTGACCGGATCATCCACATTCCCGTAATTTGCCGTTGCTGCCAATGCTGCCATTCCAGCATACTCATCCGAGTCTGACTGACTGAAGAAGGTCGAAGTCTCTTCCGAGTCATAGCACGAACTTCCTTGAACGTAAGTTTTATCCAGCACATCATCTGTACTCTCTACAGTCAAGTTACTTAAGTCAGTGTCACTTGATTCGATAATCTCTTGTCTCCTCTGTTTTGGCATATAATTATGATCATCATCAGATAGACTTATATTATCAGAACCAGTTTGGGACTGGTTGTCATCAAATGACCCTGGCTCAGACTCTTCTGATACAACAGGCGAGAACAAGTCAAGACCTTCATCATGTGATGTCATAGCATCATTTACAGAGGTATCGTTTTTATTAAATTTATACTCGAAGAAGACAACATCACGGGCTATCACTACTGCCCTAGGATTATCAAGATCTACAAGCCTATAGCCTTTAGTCTCTTCGCAGTATCCTATAAAAGTGTATAGTTTACTTTTGGGATCTAGTTTCTTCCTCTTTTGAATTAAGGCATATGCGCGGCATCCAAATATTTTAAAGTGACTGACATTTACCTTCTTTCCTGTAAATTTTTCTTCAGGAGTGGCTCCCATTACGGCTTTAGTTGGTGTCCGGTTTTTGATGTAGACTGCTGTCTGTACTGCCTCAGCCCAGAAGCGCTTGTCTAGACCAGCATCCTGCAGCATACAGCGTGCCTTCTCTACAATCGTTCGGTTGGCTCTTTCACTGACTCCATTCTGAGCCGGTGAATACGGGACAGTCTTTTGATGAATTATCCCATGCTGTTCCAGATAAACCTGTAATTTTTTATTCACATATTCAAGACCATTATCACTTCGCAAAATTTTTATTTTCATCCCTGTTTGTGTTTCTACAAGAGCCTTGAATTTAATAAAACACTCAAACACTTCATCTTTGGATTTCAGAAAATAAACAAATGATTTTCTAGTTAAATCGTCTGTGAATAATAAAAAATACCTACATCCACCATAAGATGCACATGGCATCGGGCCACATAAATCTGTGTGCACAAGGCCTAAAACTTCTTTGGACCTATTTTCAGACTTTTTAGGAAAAGGTACTCTAGTCTGCTTCCCCTTAACACAAGTTTCACATGATTTATAATTAGTATTATCATAATTAATTCCAATGACCATACCTGATTTCATTAAGTGCATGCTTCTTGAATTCAAGTGTGCCAGACGTCGATGCCACAGCTCTTGGGTGTCTGGAGGTTGCTTCTCGGTGACCTGTTTAGGACCATTAGAACATTCCTCATCATCGCCCAGTGGCATTGTCAAGCATTGAGGTTTCACATTTGACTCAGCATTATTTTCAGACTGTGAACTACAATTTAGTGCAAATCCTATTGTATCTAGCTGATAGACACCATTAGTATATGTAGCGGTGGCTAAAATCGCTTTACAGTCATATATTTTACACATTTTGCTATCAAATTTTACATTGTAACCTTTTCGAGCTAATTCACTAACAGATAATAGATTGTGTGACAACTTAGGAACATAATAAACATTTGTAATTGTTCTCTTACAGTCTTTAAGTGAAATTGTTACATTTCCTTGACCTGCAGTCGACAGTTCATCACCATTAGCTACACTCACTTTTAACACACTCTTGGAATTAAAATCACTCATAACTGACCTGTTGTTACACATATGGTTTGTTGCCCCCGAGTCCACATACCAAACATCACTCCTTAAGTTAGACGATAGCGCTGAAATTAGTACTTTGGACTTGCACTGACTATCCTTCTCGTTTGACGTCTCATTCATGTTTTTCTTAAACTTCTGTGGACAATTCTTCATGACATGCCCTGGTTTCTTGCACTTGAAACATTTCATTGTTCTTTTAGCAACCAAAGCGCTCACAGTTTCCTTGTCATCGCGACGTTGGTACTCTTGTAGCAGCTTTGCCTTAACAATTTCACTCGATAAAGTTGTGTTATTGTTCTCCAGAGTCATTATTAGTGGATCATACTCTTGTGGGAGACCACTTAATATTATCACAGCTACAAAGTCGTCGTCCAACGGGGAGCCTATGTCACAGAGCTGTTGAGCTAACTCGGTGACGGTGGATAAGTATGTGTCCATGTCACCCTCAAGTTTTGTAGCAAAAAGACTTCGAAGGAGACTCAAACGTCTGCTCAGCCCTCTGTCTTCATACGCATTCTTCAGATTGTTCCACGCAGCCTTGGCTCCAGCTGCATTACGTACATGGGGATACGCCGAAGAATGAACAGACAAACATATTTTTGCCAGCGCCTTCATGTCACGTTTAGCATCAGCTTTTGTGGTGTCAGTAGGCTCGATGCATTCCCATAAATCTTCATGCACCAGTATCATCTTCATTGCAAATTTCCAATTATGATAGTCTTGAACTCCACGCAGTTTCTCAATAGGAAAATTCGCCTTGTCGTTGCCGGTAGCCATCGCGAGGTTATGTGCATACGCACAATATTTACCAAAGCGCGAATTGTTGTGCAAACTACAAAATTATCTACTCGCGACAGGGATAGACGCCCTGGGCCCATAACCTGATGGGTTAGGGTCAAAAAGAAACGAAGATTGCAGAGAAAACAGTAGATATTTATTATGTACGACGGAGATGATACCGCATGGCGCGTAGGCGGACATCGAGAGAAACAATTGACATAAGCAGTGTCAGATTTGACTTTGACGTTACAGGATAATAAACTACTCAATGTTGCGTTTCGTTTTACATTCCAACAACCACTACTACTACCACTACTACTACCACTACTACTACTGCTACTACTACTACTGCCACTACCACTACTAGTGCTACTACTACTACCACTACTTCCACTACTACTACTACTACTACTACCACCACTACTACTACTACCACTACTACTACTACCACTACTACTACTACCACTACTACTACTACTACCACTACTACTACTACCACTACTACTACTGCTACTACTACTACTACTACTACTGCCACTACCACTACTACTACTACTAGTGCTACTACTACTACCACTACTACCACCACCACTACTACTACTACTACCACTACTACTACTACCACTATTACTACTACTACTACTACCACCACCACTACTACTACTACTACCGCCACCACTACTACTACTACTACTACTACTACTACCACCACTACTACTACTACTACCACCACCACCACTACTACTACTACTACCACTACTACTACTACTACCACCACCACTACTACTACTACTACCACCACTACTACTACTACCACCACTACTACTACTACTACTACCACCACCACTACTACTACTACTACCACCACCACCACTACTACTACTACTACCACTACTACTACTACTACCACCACCACTACTACTACTACTACCACCACTACTACTACTACCACCACTACTACTACTACTACTACCACCACTACTACTACTACTACTACCACCACCACTACTACTACTACTACCACCACTACTACTACCACCACCACTACTACTACTACTACCACCACTACTACTACTACTACCACCACTACTACTACTACTACCACCACTACTACTACTACTACTACCACCACCACTAATACTACTACTACTACTACCACCACCACCACCACTACTACCACTATTACTACCACTACTACTAATACTACTACTACCACTACTACCACTACTACTAATACTACTACTACTACTAATACTACTACTACTAATACTACTACTATTACCACCACTACTACTGTTGAAGTGGAACGCAACCTCAAGACCGGAAACGTCAAGTGACATTTAATTAATTGTCTTTTGTTTTTACTCTGTATCCGTCCCTTTTCCTGTTTGATATAATACTAAGTAGTACGCATCTCAATTATCTCGTGTTTCATTTAACCACAATAAATATAAGTTATATTTCCCACATGGTAGCAGAGCGTGGTTCAGTCAATTATAATAAGGAAATATCACGAAATATTATAACTGCCACAGCGTGGTGAAAATCACAATTGGTTGGTACCTAACCTATAATCCAAGATGTCTTCGAACACGTTTAATACGTTCAACATAGAAAAATTAGTTGGACGTGACAATTATTCCACATGGAAGTTCGCTGTACAGACACTTTTGGAACACGAGGAACTGTGGGATTGCGTCGAAGGAAGCAACGTGGACCTAAAGAAGGATAAAAAGGCAAAATCTAAAATAATCCTACTGGTGGACCCCATTAATTACGTCCACATTCAGGAATGCACATCTTCTAAACAGGTATGGCAAAATTTAGAAAAAGCCTTCAGTGATTCTGGCCTAACTAGACGAGTTGGTTTGTTGAAAACTTTAGTTACAACTACTCTCGAAAACAGTAGTAGTGTCGAAGATTATATAAATAAGATAATGACTACAGCTCACAAGCTCCGTAGCATACATTTTAAGGTCGATGATGAATGGCTAGGTACATTGTTACTCACAGGTTTGCCGGACTCATATAAGCCCATGCTCATGGCATTGGAGAGTTCAGGTGTCACTATATCAGCAGACTTAGTCAAAACGAAGATCTTACAGGAAGTAAAATCCACAGAGAACACTTCTGCATTCTTTGCACCTAAATCGGCACATAAGCAAACAAACAATTTTAATAAAGGCAAATCAAAGGGTCCACGATGTTATAGTTGTAACCGGTATGGTCATCTAGGCAAGTTCTGCAGAAACAAGAAACAGAATGCTGATAATAATACTAATAATGGTTATATAGCAGCTTTTTCAGCAGTTTCAGTTAATGATCAGTATAATTGGTACATAGACTCCGGAGCATCGGTACACATGACTAAGCACAGGGGTTGGTTATCAGAAGAACATAAGCCTTCCCAAAGTCATGTCCGCATAGCTGATGATAAGATGCTCAAAGTTGAATCATGTGGAACTGTGCAAATAACTGTCAAGGATGACAATGGTGATGCCCACAAAATAAAGGTAACAAATGTTTTTTATGTTCCTGAACTGGCAACAAATTTGCTTTCAGTCAGCAAAATAATAGAAAATGGTTTTAATATTGAGTTTTGTAAAAATGGCTGCCGTGTCATAAATAATAAGGGAGTAAAAGTGGCAACAGCCATCAGTATGAATGGAACTTATAAACTTGACATATGTACCAATCAAGCTTTGTCTGCCATCATAGATGAAGATAATTTCCTTTGGCATCAAAGGTTAGCTCATATAAACTTTAATGACTTACATAAATTACAAAATTGTGCTCATGGTATAAAGTTATCATCACCTAAACAGAACATTGTATGTACAGCATGCATACAAGGAAAACAGACGAGGCTGCCATTCAAACATGTGAGTTCCAGGGCAAAGGATTTGCTAGAACTTATTCATAGTGATATATGTGGTCCAATGGAGACGATGTCACTCGGGGGAGCCAGGTATTTTTTGAGTTTTATTGATGATTTCTCTGGAATGGTTTTTGTGTACATACTGGCCCAAAAAAGTGAGGCATTAGAAAAGTTTAAAGTGTTTAAGAATTTAGTAGAAAATTTAATGGGCAAAAGTATAAAAGTTCTCAGATCAGATAATGGTAAAGAATATGTCAATCATAATTTTGAGAAGTTTCTAAAGGAATCTGGCATAACACACCAGACAACCAATCCTTATACACCTGAGCAAAACGGGCGCGCGGAGCGCATGAACAGAACTCTTGTGGAGAGGGCTAAGTGTATGATATTTAATGCATGCTTACAGAAAGAATACTGGGCAGAGGCAATACTGACAGCATCATATATAATCAACCGTTGTCCATCCCGAGCGCTCGCTGGAATCACCCCGTATGAAAAATGGACAGGATCAAAGCCAGACGTAAGTCATCTGAAGGTGTTTGGCTGCAAAGCAATGGTACACATTCCTAAAGAAAGAAGGCGTAAGTGGGATATGAAATCTCGAGAATTAATCTTTGTTGGTTATGGTGACACCACAAAAGGCTATAGATTTATTGATACAAAAACAAAAAGGATCATAATGAGTAGAGATGTTGTTTTCCTAGAGAGTACTGTGAAACAAACACAAGTACAAGTAAGTTCTCCTGAGTACTGCATGTCACCAGAAAATAATGTTGTAATTGATTTAATTGATAATAATATGCAGTCAAATACAGATAGCAACAATGCTCTTCCTTCTTCAATGTCAAGCGATGATAGTTCCTATGAAGATGTTGAAAACCCTGATGATCCTGAATACTTACCTGACAGGTCATTAGACTTGGTACCTGAAAATGTAACAGTGAAGACCAGAAGTCAGAAGAAAAAGGAAATTGGTAATTATATGTCATTTATGTGTATGAATAATGAGACTGCATTGAGTTTATTGAATTGTGACCCACAGAGCACTGAAGAGGCAATGGAAAGTAGTCAATCTCAACAGTGGAAGGATGCCATGGATTCTGAGTATGAGTCTCTACTAAAAAATGATACATGGGTTTTAACTGACTTACCAACAGGTAAAAGGGCTATTCCTTGCAAGTGGGTGTACAAAACAAAAACTGATGAAAATGGAGAAATTACCAGATTTAAAGCAAGACTGGTTATAAAAGGATTTCAGCAAAGGAAAAATATAGATTATCAAGAGGTATTTGCACCAGTTGTACGTTACACTTCTCTGAGATATTTAATTGGCCTAGCTGTTAAGTATGATTTAAACATAAATCAAATGGATGCTGTCACTGCATTTTTACAAGGAGATATAAAGGAGCAGATATATATGACTCAACCACCACTTTATGAAAAAGAATGTGATAAAGTGTGTCAATTAAAGAAATCTATCTACGGTCTGAAGCAAGCCAGCAGGCAATGGAATATTAAACTTAATAATGCTCTTCTGGAAATTGGGTTATTGAGGTGTAAAGTAGATCCCTGTGTTTACTATTCTATTAAGAATGAATCAGATATTCTTTTAATAGCAGTGTATGTTGATGACCTGCTTTGTTTTTATAATCAGAAAGAAAGTTTGAATTTTGTGAAGAATAAATTAACTGAAATGTTTAGTATGAAGGATATGGGAGAAGCTAAGTATTGCATTGGACTGAAAATCACTAGAGATAAGTATAGAATTTCTTTGGATCAGTCCTTGTACATTGAGAAAATCCTGCAAAGATTCAGCATGTCAGAATGCAATGCGGTACATACACCTTGTGAAGTTAGTATGAAATTGATACCTGCAAAGGATGACAATGAAGTCTTAACTAACATTCCATACCATGAAGCTGTGGGATGTTTGTTATATCTGTCTCAATGTACAAGACCAGATGTTGCATATATAGTAAACACCTTAAGCAGATTTAATAACAAGCCTACTAAGGAACATTGGGCTGCACTCAAGAGAGTTATGAGATATTTAAAGGGTTCCTCACACTTGAAGCTTACATTTGAGAAAAATCAACAAAATGTCACTGGATATTGTGATGCGGATTGGGCATCAAATATTGAAGATAGAAGATCATGTTCCGGTTATGTTTTTCTTTTTCAAGGTGCCGCCATTAGTTGGAATTCCAAAAGACAACCTACAGTGGCACTATCTTCAACCGAAGCTGAATATATGTCCCTAACTTCAGCAATACAAGAGGCACTGTGGCTTAATCAGTTAGATCATGAGTTACAGTCTAACAAACTAATTTCATCTTTTATAATCTACTGTGATAATCAAAGCACTATTAGACTTTCAGGTAATGATGTTTTTCATAATCGAAGTAAGCACATAGACGTCAGATACCACTTCATCCGTGAGAAAGTTACAAGCAAACAGATTGATGTCCGCTATGCAGGAACAGATGACATGGTCGCAGATGTCCTCACCAAGGGCCTCTATCGCAACAAGCATGAGTTCTGCTCATCAGCAATGGGTTTGCGTTCTGGAGAGGGTGTTGAAGTGGAACGCAACCTCAAGACCGGAAACGTCAAGTGACATTTAATTAATTGTCTTTTGTTTTTACTCTGTATCCGTCCCTTTTCCTGTTTGATATAATACTAAGTAGTACGCATCTCAATTATCTCGTGTTTCATTTAACCACAATAAATATAAGTTATATTTCCCACAACTACCACTACTACTACCACTACTACTACCACCACGGCCACCACCACTACTACTACTACTACTACTACTACCATCACTACTACTACTACTACTACTACCACCACTACTACTACTACCACCACCACTACTACTACTACTACCACCACTACTACTACTACCACCACTACTACTACTACTACTACCACCACCACTACTACTACTACTACCACCACCACCACTACTACTACTACTACCACTACTACTACTACTACCACCACCACTACTACTACTACTACCACCACTACTACTACTACCACCACTACTACTACTACTACTACCACCACTACTACTACTACTACTACCACCACCACTACTACTACTACTACCACCACTACTACTACCACCACCACTACTACTACTACTACCACCACTACTACTACTACTACCACCACTACTACTACTACTACCACCACTACTACTACTACTACTACCACCACCACTAATACTACTACTACTACTACCACCACCACCACCACTACTACCACTATTACTACCACTACTACTAATACTACTACTACCACTACTACCACTACTACTAATACTACTACTACTACTAATACTACTACTACTAATACTACTACTATTACCACCACTACTACCACTACTACTACCACTACTACTACCACCACGGCCACCACCACTACTACTACTACTACTACTACTACCATCACTACTACTACTACTACTACTACCACCACTACTACTACTACCACCACCACTACTACTACTACTACCACCACTACTACTACTACTACTACTACTACTATTACTACTGCTACTACTTCTACGACTACTACTACTACTACTACTACTACTACTACTGCTACTACTTCTTCGACTACTACTACTACTACCACTACCACCACTACTACTACTACTACCACCACTACTACTACTACTACTACTACCACCACCACTAATACTACTACTACTACTACCACCACCACTATTACTATTACTACCACTACTACTATTACTACCACTACTACTGCTACTACCACTACTACCACTACTACCACTACTACCACTACTACTACTACTACTACTACTACTAATACTATGTAGTGTGTGACGCGCCTCCACCCTATATATTGTACCTTAGCTTTTAAGACATGGATTATTATACCGATATTCATAGTAGTCACTTACACACCCAAGGCATCGTCATTACATGGCGACCCTGCCAGTGCTGCCTATACGGGCAGCGCTGCGTGGTATAAATATGCGGTATTAAATTGGTGCGACAAAATTATTTTTTTGGAAATGGCCAATTGAAATTTGAATATTATGTGAATGGAGAGTTTTATAATCGTTGAAATAAGGAGACATCAGAGAAACTATGGTGCCAATGTTTCCACGTAAGGCCAGGTGCCACGACATTTGGCGATGTGGCTGCAGCAATATCCTTCTGCGGCCTGGGTGCAGCAAAAGGGGCATGGTGGCCACTCGGCTAAACTTGTGATAGTGAAAAAAAAAAAAATTAAAGTAAAAAGTGTGTATTACGAGTGATGTGAACAGTGCGTGAAGTGAACTATTTTAAAAATGTAACCCTAATTATAATGCCGCGGACATTTTATTAGATTTAACTAGGTATGTAGGTACTTAATGTTTCTAGGTAATAATTTTCAAAAGGTAATACTGTAAGTACTTTAAGTGAATAATATGCCTGTTGACAAAGATATAGGTCCTAGTTCAAAAAAAAGGAGCTTTTGGGATAATATTATATTCGGTTTTTATTTTGTTAAAAATCTGTGACTATTTTTTCAAGTAAGTAAGTACATAGATTCTTGCGTCTGAGCTCCTCTACAGCTCAAATTTCGTCCCTAAACGAATTACTCATTAACTTTTTAAATATTATAGCTAGCAACTATGCTTGTTTTAATTAAAGTAATGGTAAAATTTGATGTTTTGAATTTAAATACTCTTTTTTTTTTGTAAATAAGTAAATGTATGTAGTTGCATAATCATTGGTTTAGGTTTCATACTATTTTTAAATTTTTCTTTGATATTTCAATATTTCTTTGTTAAATACATAATACATTAAAACCCGTTATTTGTTAATTAATCATAATTTGAACATGTTTGTAAAACTTTGTGTCATATTTCATTCTCACGATAGCCAGGTGTGCGCTTATTCCTTGTATGCAAGCTCTGCATTCTTAGGTGTCATAATCAGTATTGCATTATAATATTCTGTTTAAATTATGTTCTTTATATGGGAATGTTTTTGTATTCGGTGTAATAAATATACTTAGCCAGTTATTATGAAATGATTAAAAATTAAAAATTAAAAATTCTTTATTTGACATAAGAATGTTACATAGATACATGAATACCCTGGATCCTGAGCTAGTTATTAACTGTATTACAGGATCCAGTGCAATCCCCGAATAGTTAGGTACAGTTTGTTATGTCAACCGTGAATTACACGTATTAGGTAGGAATTTAAATTATGTTGGTAGTATAAACTAACAATAGACAGAGAAAGAAAAAAATATATATATTACTGTGTGTGTGTGTGTGTGTGTGTGTGTGTGTGTGTGTGTGTGTGTGTGTGTGTGTGTGTGTGTGTGTGTGTGTGTGTGTGTGTGTGTTTGTGTGTGTGTGTGTGAGTGAGTGTGTGTGTGTGTGCGCGTGTGTGTGCGTGTGTGCATGTGTGTGATACATGGTATGCATATTATGAACAAGTTTGGAATTATTCCGGTATATTCAGTAGGTTTTCAGTAGCGTCATAGTCCAATGTTTTGAGCCACGTGATAAGTACTTTTTTTAATTCGGTGTGGCTGAGTTTTCGTGTTTTTAATGATTTATTTAGAATATTGTAGATGCGAGGTGCTATTACTGAGAAGTGTTTTTGAGCAAAAGAGGTTTTTACACGGGGCACCGGGCAACGAAGTATTCTGTTGGATCCGTCAGCCAAGGTAGGTATGGTGACTTTATGATATCTTCTGATGACTTCATAGATAAATATCTTTCTTACAGATAACACATTAGCTTTTTCATACACTGAGGTGGTGGGATGCCTAAAGGGTAAGTACATAAGGACTTTGAGAACCGTACGTTGAGCCCTTTCTGCTGCTATGAGGTAGGTTTTACCAGCACTACCCCATGCACATATACTGTACCTGATCAAACATTCACATAGTGCCCTGTAAGTTTGGATAAGTAGTTGATGATCAGCGACGGTACGTAAGTTTTTGAATATGTAAATCATTTTCCGAATCCTACCCACCAATGTTTTTATGTGAATGTCCCAGGTGAGTCTCTCATCCAGAATTACGCCCAAATATCTGATGTGGGTGACCCGAGACAATATCGCGCAGTTACAGTTCAAGCGGTTCGCTGCACGGTTACAGGGGTAGGTATGTATCTTGAGTGCAAGGTCAGTTCGAGCCATGGTGGATGCTGATTTTGTGAAGCAAATATACTTGGTTTTGGTGGCGTTTAGTGACAGAAGACTGTTTTCAAGCCAACTCGTTATAGTGGCCAATCCTGTCTCAGCTAGTTGAAAAACTCGCTCCCAAGTCCTATCACGGAAGAACAGGACGGTGTCGTCTGCAAACATGAGAATATCCAGTCCCGGCAGGGCAGCACCGCATAGGTCGTTAATGTATATAAGAAATAATGTAGGCGCTAATGTGCTAATGATGATTGTATTGTTTTAGATTTGATGAAATAAGAATTGTATTAAAATCTTTTGTCACCTATAGTTTAAATAGAGTGTGATTTAGTTACTTTTCTATTTTAAAGATGGTAGGATAGGAATAATAGATAGGTGTCTTATATTGGTTGTTGGATTTTGAGAAGTGAATATAAGAAAGATGTTTTGGTTTGCAAGAAAGTTTAATTATAGTAGGGAATCGTTTGGTACATAAGACTCTGGCACAGGTACCATCGGACTGATCACCCGAAAAGTGACGGAGAACTTTTAGACCAAATTATTCAGTTGAATGTGTATTGTAAGATTGTTTTGGTTGGATTGATATAAAAAATATGATACACAGTAGAGAGGTACTAAGGTCCAGTTCCTTCAGTTTGATCATGGCAGTGAACGAGCTTTCCTCCGTGAAAACAGTTGGTGTCTATAAAGTCTTAAATCTGGGTCCTTATAATTAAAGAATAATGGATACATGATAAAAGTCGACTTGAAAATGAAATGAAATGTACCTCGTTACGATAAAAATATATATTAATGAAATGAGCAACGGCTCTAAAATTAAATGAAATGTGTATCTTGAATGAAATATGTAAAATGGGAGATAAGTATATGAAAGAAGTTATAATAAGTAAAGAATTGTTTGTATGAAGGAAAGAAAAGAGAAGACGTTTAATCGTAGATATTGATTGATTGTTGTTATAAATATGAATAAAGAAATGAAGGAAGTATCTTTTAAAATAAATAACAGAATGAAATAAATAAAAAATACAACTTACATAATATTGTTTTATATATAAAAAAAGAAATTATTATTGTCAACAGTGCATTAGATAAGATATTGAGTAAAATAGATATATAACTACTTTAGATTAGACGTAACAAATAAGAATAAGAAAGTTATGATAGGGAAGTAATTAGTATCTATGTTAAAAAAAAAAGATATAAAGTTGATACAGATTAGGTATAGTTTTGTTTCAGTTTATATAGTTTTGTCACAGTTTATCTATTTATATTTTGGTTTTGTATTCATTAAATTTTCTATGAAAGAAATTAAAAAAAAAAAATGTTTGCAAATTGTATATCTATTTTATATAATATGTATGTAATGTATAATCTTATATGTATTTTCGTATGTACAAAAAAAAAAATAATCTAATGTTCTATTTTTTTTTTCTTTAAAAAACGGGGGAGGTGTAGTGTGTGACGCGCCTCCACCCTATATATTGTACCTTAGCTTTTAAGACATGCATTATTATACCGATATTCAACGCAGTCACTTGTGTATCAATTGACACCCAACACACGTCATTACAACTACTACTACTACTAATACTAATACTACTAGTATTAGTAGTAGTAGTATTAGTAGTAGTAGTAGTAGTATTTGTAGTAGTATTAGTAGTAGTAGTAATAGTAGTAGTATTACTACTACTACTACTACCACTACTACTACTACTAATACCACTATTACCACCACTACTACTACTACCACCACTACTACTACTACTACTACTACTACTACTACTACTACCACCACCACCACCACCACTACCGCTACTACTACTACTACTACTACCACTACTACTACCACTACTACTACTACTACTACTACTACTACTACTACCACCACCACTACTACCGCTACTACTACTACTACTACTACTACTACTACTACTACTACTACCACCACTACTACTACTACTACTACTACTACTACTACTACTACCACCACCACCACCACTACTACCGATACTACTACTACTACCACTACTACTACTACTACTACTACTACTACTACCACTACTACTACTACTACTACTACTACTACTACTACCACTGCTACTACCACTACTACTACTACTACTACTACTATTACTACTACTATTACTACTACTACCACTAATACCACCACCACCACCACCACTACTACTACTACTACTACGACGTTGTTCAGTCGGCAAATCGGCGTTGTTCGTTCTAGCACAACAAAATGTAGTATATCTCAAGATGGTTCAATAATGGGAATCTAACACGGTATAAAAATTGTTACCGTTAATTTTTCAGTAACTTTGCCAAGAAAATGCCGTCACCAACCCGAGCGTCGCTCATCGTGGCCCCTCTTCAGTGGCTATCAGCACTCCTGAACTACATATTCTCACCGTACCTCCGGTTCACAAGGATACAGTCCTCACTAGAACACACTTTGGAACATATACTAGATTTACTAGAGAAATATGAGGTAGATGTTTTTTTTTATACACTGGCCCGCTAAAGTAAGTTAACTTTTTAAAACTTAACTTACTGTATTCCCCGAAGGGTTAGGCAGAGGTGTACTAATGTACACCAACGTTTCGCCGGTATGTTTAGGTCCCATGTAATAGGGGGCGAGCCTTTTGCCATTAACCGGGCACAAATCCAGACTCCGAGCTGCTACTGGGAATTTCATAGAAAAACCCAATAACACTTTGCTCAACCTGGGAATCGAACCCAGGACCTCTAGCGTAACAGTCGCGCTTGGGACCACTAGATTAAAGAGGCAGTCAAAGTCAGACTTTTAAAACTTATTTTTTTCTAAACAATAGAAGTTAGTGAAAAATAAAATACGTTTTTAAAAAAAAAAAAAAGCCTACTCACTATACTATAACAAATATCTTACAAATTTATTATAACTTCATTGTTCTAGTGGTCTTGGGTTCGATTCCCAGGTTGAGCAGTATTATTGAGTTTTTCTATGAAATTCTCAGTATCAGCTCGGAGTTAGATAAATGCCCGATGAATGGCCGTAGGCTCACCCCTATAACATGGGACCTAAAACTGTGATTGTCCCTAAACGGGAAATACAGGCGTGATGGTATTTTTTTCGTTTATTTATTTACATACCAACACACACTCACGCCTTTTTCCCATAGGAGTAGGCAGAAATTATAGAACGCCAATTTGCTACGATTTTCGTTTATTTATGATGCAGATATTATTATCATTAAGAACCATTTAAACTTTTTTTTTCAGCCAACATACCTGATCATAAGTCCGACCATGATGACGACATTGGTTAAGGCTGCTGCAAAAGACAACCGTAGTTTCTCAAGCTTGGAATATATATACATTGGGGGCAGCGCCGTGCCTAAAGAACTCCTTGAAGAATTGAGTGTAAGTTTACCGCCCATTTGATGTACAGTCAGCAATGAAAGTTGCTAAACATGATGAAATCTTCAAAACGCTTAAACATATTTAGTATCCAAAACTTACTGACCCGAGATGTGGTAAGTAGGGTACGTGCCTCTACATACTGGCCCATCATTTTTTTCCTAAGTGAATCTATTGAAAAGTATTGGTGCTGTGTTGTTTTCAAAACTTGGCGGTGTTCAGCAACTTTCGTTGCTGACCGTACAACTATTTGTGTTTGTGTTTTTTTTTTAATATTTTATAAATGTATATAATATAGGCAATAGGCTCACCACCTTCAATAGGAACTAAACGGTATGTTTAGTTCCTATTATTCTCCTATCGGAGAACTATGGGTACCTAAACCTACATAAGTAGGTACCTAATAATATATGTGATTTTTCATGTATATATGTGGGTAAGCCTAAACATGTATCGGCGACAAGTACTGTGTTATTTTATACGTGTGCCGGTAGGTAGTCCGGAATAAACTCTTGCGCCGAACGGTTGTTTCACTCCGCTCCCTAAGAACCATCTCGAACATTACAATACCTTCGGGTAATACAGGCGTAATGGTGTTGGTCTTGTTGGTGCGTTATGTAATAGCATTAGAATTTTGAACTGTCCTTAGTTTTAAAGATTACGTTTGTGATTCCAGATTACAACTCCTAAAGCAGTCGTGAAGGAAGCCTATGGAATGAGCGAGATAGGGTCCATTGCATTCCAGAACTTCGGCTCTCCAATAAGGTCTTGTGGGAAACCATTTGCTCACATGCAATACAAGGTATTAGTGACCGACCGAAACATGTTATTTTGCCGAAACCGAAACCGAAACCGAAGGTTCGGTTTCATTGTAGTTTCGGCCGAAACCGAAACCGAAACCGAACCTTTTATAAAAAAAGTCCTTAAAAAGTCGAAAAAATGTTAGTAAGCCCGTTTTTTTCTAAAATTAATATCTCGCCGACCTATAATTACAGGTTTCTACTTTCAAAGATTTATCACAATGAAATTTCAGCACAGTTACAGAGGTTCTGTTTGAAAATTTAACTACCCTACAAAATGAAAAAAATACTTTATTTGTAACACAAAGATAGCGATTTTTTAATGGTGGTATAAAATAAAACAAATTTATTATTAAAATATGATGCTTATATATTATGTTTATTTATTTTCAGTTACTTACATTTTAATTATACTCACAAATATCACAATCAGTTAGCCTCGAATGGCTAATT
Source organism: Subacronicta megacephala (assembly GCA_958496365.1). Taxonomy (NCBI): domain Eukaryota; kingdom Metazoa; phylum Arthropoda; class Insecta; order Lepidoptera; family Noctuidae; genus Subacronicta; species Subacronicta megacephala. The sequence goes on from OY292534.1 coordinate 2,929,855, forward strand.
CAAATATAATTAGATAAACAAAATATCAAAAAATTGCCAAATCGGATGTCTTTCCTTTTGTGACATTTTTTACCTAAAACAATAAAATTATTAATTAATTAAAACAATTTATTTTACCGGATTCATCGCGTTTACTATTAATTATGTGTACAACCAAACCCAGAAGCCCAACACTAACCCTAAACGAACGTTACTCGTAAATCGTCAAAATACCTACTCACACCATTACATTACTTAAATTAATAACTATTCACCTTTCATTTTATTGCATAGGCAGGTACCTGCAATCGTTATTACATTAATAGTACACGTAACTAAGATGAATTTTAAACTTTAATGAAGCAGGTACTTAACCTTGGCACTTACACCTTTAAAATTAAATATATTCGTCAATAGGTTGGCAAACGATTAAAATAAAGCGTTAAATATTAACTATAACATGACGAATTCACAACAAAAACAAACTAAAATACTTGATCAAACTACTTACCATTATTCGCGGAACAAACACAACAGGTATTGACACGTCTACACGAGCAAAGCGCACTGATTTAGGTAGTTGCCGGCGGAGTCAGGCGAGCGACGCCATATTGCCAGCCATGCCGAGCGCGCCCGACGTTAGCCGAGCGCGACCCGAAGGTACGATGTTGTAAGTTTCGGCGCGGCCGAAAGGTTCGGCCGTTTTTGGCCGAAACCGAAACTCGGGCCGAAACTTGATTTTTTGGCCGAAACTGGCCGAAACCGAAACCGAAACCGAAATTTCGGTCGGACACTACAAGGTATGAATCCCTTCTACCATTACAGTTCTGCCTAGCCCTTACAGGATGGCGTGACGGTATGTCATGTTATAACAGAGTATGTCTCAATAAACATACCGGCGAAATGTGAACCCCAGCTGAACCCTTCGGGGAAGACAGGCGAATGTATGTTATGTAAGTGTAGAGAGGCGCGATGTGTTGCCCCTCCAAACAAAGGGAGGATCCTCCAACCAGGCAGGTGTTTTTGCCTGGCGGGCTACGGCCCGACGGTTGTAGTCGCGCGGTAAACTTTCGATTCAGGATTTGCTCGACGTAATTTGCTATGTAGCTCGCTAGATGTCGCTACATAAGTATAGATGTTTAATTTATTTTCTTTTTGTGCTTCCAGTTAACGAATATCGATACACGAGATGAAATAACAGAGCCAAATATATGTGGAGAGCTGTGCATTAAACCACCCGGAGGCTTCAAGGTATATACTTGTTCGACAACCTACATTCCAAGCTCTCAATGCCAGTATAAGCTGAGCTTTCATTGTACTGAAGTTGTAAAGTTTACAATGCGAGCCCAAATTATGCTGGATTTGTAGAACTTGATCTTATATCTATTATAGGCGTCTGTACACGAGAGGTTTGGGCCACAGATAAAATAATGTTTTATACAAGGACCTACCTAACATAAAGGTGTAGCTAGTGTTGCCAACTGTAGGTACTATAATAAGTACAAAGTTATGTTCCTACCTACTATACAAGGTGGAAGGGACATCGACGAACAACTGCTTATTATGAATTCAGTACATGATTCTGGACCTGCTTAGAAATTTTTCGTAGTTTAAAAACAAAAGTGCTTTTCCATACATTTTGACCGAGTATTGCACTTTTAAAGGAAAAAGCAGTGATTTTTTTAAATGACTCGATGAAAAATATCATCGCAAGAGGTTCCAGAATCATGAACTCAATTAATGGTAGGTAAAAGCACAGTATTAAATGTATACTGTGGTGTGTCCGTTCCACCTTGTATATATATATAGATACTTTATATTCAACCTCTTTGGCCAAATTTCAGGGTTACTACAATAATCCAGAGGCGACGGCAGAGGCGTTGGAAGGTGATTGGATTAAGACCGGTGACATGATGTACCGGGACGAGGATTGGAACTTCTACTTCGTTGAACGCATTAAACTCCTGCTTAAATATAGAAATCATCAGGTAAGGGCTGAGGCCTTATTGCATTTAAAAAAGTTTTATTTACTGTTTCATAAAACCTACCGAAAAAGCCGTTAAATTTTTTTTTTTAAATCTCTTTGCCTAATTACTAGGACAATTATTATTCCTAGCATAAAGAGTCCTTAAAACACCGGAGGCAACGAATAAAGCAACGGATCTCCTCTATTTCTTCTCCTATATCCTATGTTTATCAGTTGCAAACTAAGTAGTAGTAGTGCCTGCTACATGTCTACATGCCAGCATGAATGGGTCCACCGGCACGACCGGGGAAGAGTACTTCCCCGGTCGTGCCGGACTTTGATATTCTGTGGGAGGGTAGTAACCCTCCCACAGAATATCAAAGTCAAGTACCAGTGCTTGCATACCTACTGTTGCGTTTCGTACGGTGAGTGCGAAGCGGAGGCCCAAGTTCTCCCTCAGTCCCCTTCCTTCTCCTTAAATAGGCTCGGCAACGCATCTGCAACTCCATTTTGCAGATGTCCATTGGCGGCGACTTACCATCAGGTAGCTCGCCTGCTCGTTTGCCAAGTTAAACCATAAAAAAAAACTATGGCTCACCTCCTATCCTGTCCTCTATGCCCCAAAACCTGTAGCATAGACGACCTCTGCGCTGCCACTGACAACGCTTTAGAGGTGGCTAAGTTTTGGGCAAAGAGGAAGAAGAAGCATCAGTCGCCGACAACTGGTACCTGCTTAGCAGTTAGTTCCAAGTAACTTCACTTTTACTAGTTATTTCGTCTTTCAGATATCGCCAGTAGAACTAGAAACAGTGATCCGTCAGCACCCAGGGGTCCTCGATGTGGCGGTGACCAGCCTCTCTGACCCCGAGTTCGGAGACCTACCCGTAGCGTGCGTCATCCCGCGGCCTGGTGCTGAGCCAAGCCCAGATGAGATCAAGAACTTGGTCAAAGGTAGTGGACAATACTGATATCTATCCATTTATGAATTGCAACTTTACTGCAAACTATCGACGATGTTGGCATTGTTTTAACTGACATTTCTCAAGATGTCGCTGTTACCAGTTTTAATTAGTTAAAATCAACTTTTTACTTTGTGGTTGTTGCGCCTTGCTCGCTGCTATCGCTCTGTTCTTTGTACTTAATAACATTTCTTTCTTACAAGTTCACAAATACTTATTTATTTTTCGAGCGTCCCGGACCCCCAATAACCGTCTAGGTACCTATCCTTTTTTCCTTAGCCATTGCTGTCAGACTGCTGGGCAAATGTCTCCCCAGTCCGCAGCCCGATCAGATAATGACCCCAATAGGCGGTGCGCGTGTTTCCTACATTCAAGCCTTAAGGCCGTTTCCTATAAAAAAGTTTCTGCTATGGGATAACTCGGCAAACGAGATACCTGATGGTAAGTAGTCATCGCCGCCCATGGATATCTGCAATACCAAAAGATTTGCAGATGCATTGTCGAGCCAAGGAAAAGAGAGGGGAAGGAGAAAAGGAGAAGAAAGGGAACGGAGAAAAGGAGAATGAGGGACGAATTGGGCCTCCGGCGCTGTAGGCACAGGTTTCCTCTCAGAATTAGAGGGATTAGGCTTATATCACCACGCTAGCCTAATGCGAGTTGGCAGACTACACACGCCTTCGAGAAAATCTCTCGGGCATTACGATGTTTTCATTCACCGTCTTAAATTTGAACTGGAGACTTTGACTCTGTAGTCCAATGGTCATATCACTATGCACTACACTAAATAATGTGTTAAATCCCTGAAATTGCTCGTTTGACAAGTTTACTAAAGTGCATTTTATTTCCAGAACAACTGACAGACTCGAAGCAGCTTAGGGGAGGTGTTATCTTCATGGAAGAACTGCCTCTGACGACATCCACAAAAGTCCACAGACGAAAGCTTAAGGAAATTGTATTGGCGCGTATGACTGAACAGCGGACGATATAGTTTTAATACTAATAAATGGTTGAGGTACACAATGACTGCTGTATGCGTGCCCTCAGCTAGGAATGGTGAACTAAAAGTTGCTATGGCTCTTGTCATCAAAAGGCCTGGCCTAAGTTTCTGTCTGAACAAATTTTTTATCGGAATGCTTTTATCCATTGTGTTGTTTTATTTATATTATTCCCTTTATTCATTAAAATACATATTTTTTTGTATTTCTAAATATTTTCTAATATAAAATACATATTATATTAAAAAAAAAACATTTAAAAATATAAAAAAAATAGAAATCCACCGGCATGGGGAACGGGGTCCAAGCTACCGGTGGTTAGGGCCCCAGAGACAGGAACCTCCTCACAATACGCGCCGTATCAAGGAGTACTGCCTTCTGAATCAGGCCCTTAACCCAGCCACCCAGCTCGAGCCTCCTGAGGTGTTGGTCGAGGCTCTTGGCGATAAGTCCATTGACCGTAACGACTATCGGCACAATGATGGCCGAGTCCACATCCCACATGGCGACCACCTCGTGGGCTAAGTCGAGATATTTTAGCTGTTTCTCTTTCTCAGCCTTCACGAGGTTCTCGTCATGCGGGACGGTGACATCGATAATCATTGTGCGGCGCGCTGATCGATCTATTACCACTATATCAGGCTTATTGGCTACAATAGTCCTGTCAGTAATAACAGATCGATCCCAGTACAACGTGACATGGTCATTCTCGAGAACTGGGTCGGGCGCATACCTGTAATACGGTACCTCAGAATCCACAAGGCCGTATTTTGAAGCAAGTTGCTGGTGGATAATCCTGGCCACTTGGTTATGCCTGTGCAAATACTCGCCGTTAGCCAGACGAGAACACCCAGAAGTAATATGTCTGATAGACTCACCGGGACAATGGCATGCCCGACATATGTCAATCGTCCCGTCTTTCATGATATACTTCCGGTAGTTGTTCGTCAGCATAACTTCATCCATAATTGCACAGACCGAACCCTCGGTTTCCCCGAAGAGGTCACCGAAGCGTAGCCAGGCCACGGACGCTAAGAAATCTACGTCGGGCCCATGAAGGGCCCGGAAAAAGCGTCCGTGAAGCTCCTTGCTCTGCCATACTTCCTTGCGGTCGTTGGTACTAAGCACCACAGGTTTGCGCCAGTTCTCTTTAGCCAGAGATAGCGGGGTGAGTCCCTTGTCCACTGCGACCACATCTCGGTGCATACCCACGTCGGCCTTGAGAAAATATTCTCTGAGACTGCACACCTCGCGGTTGTGGAGGGTCTTAGCATTTAAAAAACCTCGGCCCCCGCACTTCCGCGGGATGTACAGCCTCATGACAGACGAACGTGGGTGATGCATCCGGTTTGCGGTCAACAGCGTCATATTTATATTATTGTTATCTTAATTTTATCATTCTAGAACTTAGTGTTTAATGTCATATTTTTACTGAAAGCAAAATAAACTTTCATACTATAAAAATATATACTCAATTCCCTTGGGCCGCTACTTATCTTCAATATTTGCTAACCAATAAGGTACCTCATAATATTAAGTCACAGGGTATCCTGATGACGATATCCTTGATATAAATAAACTGTTCAAAACAAAACTAAAAATAGCGAAATAGATTTTTTTTTATTAATAATAATTAAAAATGGGGCTTAAACCCTCTTAAATTCTGGGGTTTAACGTATACCCACAACAATTGATAACTAACGAACATTATACATTTCATTTGTCAATTTTAACATTATATAATAGTGATGTGCGTCAAATTTTTATAACGGTGCTGTAGTTCGATAGATTCACTGCACCACGGAGCGTTTGCTGTTGGAGATTCTGAAACCAAACAAACACAGAATTTTGGATATTAAATGAACATAGAATTTAGATACTCGATGAACACAGAATTTTGGATATTAAATGACCACAAAATTGAGATACCCTATGAACACAGCATTGAGATACCCAATGAACATAGAATTTAGATATTCAATGAACACAACATTGGATACCCTAAAAAAGGTATTTAGATCTAAACTAATATTATTAAGAGGAAAGATTTGATTGTTTGTTTGCATTGAATAGGCTCTGAAACTATTGTACTGATTTGAAAAATTCTTTTACCAATATCATCATCATCATCATCATCATCAGCCCGTATTCGTCCACTGCTGGACGTAGGCCTCCCCTAGTGAACGCCACAGAGCCCGGTCTTCGGCTTTCCTCATCCAGTCACTGCCAGCTGCCTTCCGCAAGTCGTCACTCCATCTGGCCGGCGGGCGCCCTACACTACGTTTGCCTAGCCGCGGTCTCCACTCGAGAACTCGCTTGCTCCAGCGTTTGTCAGTTCTTCGACAGATGTGACCGGCCCATTGCCACTTCAGCTTGCTAATCCTTTGAGCTATGTCGGTAACTTTAGTTCTCTGACGGATAACTTCATTGCGGATTTTATCCCTCAAAGAGACTCCGAGCATAGCTCTCTCCATAGCTCGCTGTGCGACTTTAAGTTTGTGGACCAGTCTTACTGTGAGTGTCCACGTTTCGGCTCCGTAGGTCATAGCAGGTAGGACGCACGCATTGAAGACTTTCGTCTTAAGGCTCTGCGGTATGGGTGACGAGAAGACTTGACGAAGTTTGCCGAATGCTGCCCATCCCAACTGAATTCTCCTATCGACTTCCCTCTCGAAGTTGTTTCTACCTAATTGCACAATTTGCCCGAGGTAAGCATATTCCTGAACAACTTCGAGAGACAACCCATTGACGATAACCGGTCTCGGGGTAATAAGACTGTTGTGCATAACCTTAGTTTTATCTATGTTCATCCCAAGACCGATCCGTCGAGAGGCGTCAGCTAGGCTGGTCAACATCCGTTCGAGATCCTGCAGCGACTCTGCCATGAGGACTATATCATCGGCAAATCGTAGGTGTGAGATGTACTCGCCGTTCGCATTTATGCCCATTCCTTTCCAGTCCAGCGTCTTAAACATATCTTCCAGGGCGTTAGTGAACAGTTTCGGGGATATAACATCCCCCTGTCTCACTCCCCGGCGCAGCTGGATATGCTTCGTCTGCTGGTCCTGTATTTGAACGGACATAGTCGCAGCGTCATACAAGCATCTCATCACCTCGATGTATCGCCAGTCCACTTGACATCGCTGCAGGGCCTCCAAAACTGCCCAGGTCTCGATTGAATCAAAGGCCTTCTCATAGTCCACGAAAGCAAGACACAGGGGCTGGTTATACTCTTCGGTCTTTTGTATAACCTGCCGCACCGTGTGGATGTGGTCTATGGTCCCGTAACCCCTTCGAAACCCGGCCTGCTCTGGAGGCTGAAATTCGTCAAGTCTTCTTGCTAGACGATTCGAGACCACCCTCGAAAACAGCTTATAGACGTGACTCAGAAGCGAGATGGGCCTGTAGTTCTTCAGAAGAGTTTTATCTCCTTTCTTGAAGAATAGTACTACCACGCTTCTGTTCCACGCCCTTGGAGTTCTCCCTTCGGTAAGAACAGAGTTAAATAACTTCTGGAGCTCTCGAAGTACAGGTCTACCTGCTGCTTTCAAAAGCTCCGAAGTGACTCCATCCTCCCCTGGGGCTTTTCCATTTTTGAGATGTTTGAGGGCCATCTCGATCTCGTCGAGGCTGACTTCGGGCAAGTCGTCGGTGTAATGGCGCCTTAATGTGGCTCGGGAATCCTCTTGACTGGTTTGTGGTCGTGCGGCATGCGAGTCGTACAATCGGCCATGGAAGTCCTCTATCTCAGCGAGAATCTCCGGCTTTGAGGTGACGGTATTGCCAGACGATGTTTTTAGCTTCGTCAGATGGGGCCTTCTCAATTGCTGGGCAAAGACTTTTGACCCCCGATTCTGCTCAATAGACTTCATAATGTGGAGTGTATTTGAGTATCGGAGGTCTCGACGCACCAGCTTACTGATTTTGCGATTGAGAGCCCGCTTCTCCGACGAAGTAGCCCTGACATCATTCCGTCTCTCGTCCATAAGTCGGAGAGTCTCTGCCGAAAGTTTGGACTTCGTACCCGTACGCTGCAGCTGGCAAAATTTGGACCCTTCCTCCCGTAGGATTCCCACAGTTTGCTGTAGGGTCTCGTCAACGTCTATCGTGGTTTCCAGAGCAGAAAATCGATTTTCCAGATGGAGCTGAAACTGTTCCGATCCCACGGTGCTTTGGAGCAGGTTAGGTCGGAGCGTAGACTTCATCAAACGGGACCTTTCCAGCTTAAAATTCGGATATTCAGAGAGCCTCGTACTAATCGGTGGTCGGGGCTTTGCCACGTCCACTTTCTTTGGGGCTGCTTTTTGATGAATGATGAATTCATTAAAAAGAGCCCCTCCTTCTCTAAGAAGTTGACGAGCATTTGCCCCCTGTGATTCCTGCTTCCATAGCCGTGGGGTCCAACTCTCAATTCGCCTCTACTCTGTACTCCCACTTTAGCGTTAAAGTCCCCCATGACAACGTTGAAGTGCGCCTTCGTGGTATTATGAAGCGCGGAAGAGATATCTTCATACATTCCTTCCACTTCGTCATCCGAGTGCGTCGACGTCGGTGCGTATACCTGTATAACCTTAAGGCTATACCTCTCGGTTAGTTTAATTATGAGGTACGCCACCCTGGTCGACACACTGGATACTTCAACAACGTTATCAGAGAGGGCCTTATGGACTAGAAACCCTACGCCACCTTGGGATTGTTGGTCGCCATGCCGGTAATACATCAGGTGACCCGATTCCAACGTTATGGTGTCCTCGCCCTCTCTTCGGACTTCACATAACCCTAGAATGTGCCACCTGATCTTTCCCAGTTCCGTTTCGAGCTGTGCCATGTGATCGTCGAGCCTGAGCGTTCGTCCGTTATACGTTGCCAAAGTCAGCTGTGGGTGGTGGCCTCCCGTAGCCCGGGGATTCTTCGCACCCCTTGCCCTGCCGTTACCATGACCGCCACCTTGATCAGGAATAGCAGGGCGGCCGGGAACTAGGGGCCATTTCCTTGTGGTATTCATTTTGGGGGTAGTTGCCCATAGTCGCCACGCTGGGCATGCGGGTTGGGGACCGCAGGGCGTAGCTTTTTTTGCACTAGTGACGCTGCTGCCCGTCACCAGCCGGTGGAATTTAACTACGCCGATGCTATGATGGTTATACCGCCATCCATCGGTCGTCAGAGCCTCGTTCGTTATTTGGCAGGATGCACCACGAGCAGGTGAGGTTGACTTGGAGCATTAGATGGTGGTAGCTCCCTTACATCCCTTTACCAATATAAAGCTACATTATTCCTCAGTGATAAAGCCGCGGGCGGAAAGCTAGTACTCAACAAAAACAGAATTCAGATACTCAATGAAAATAAAATTTAGATAGCCAATGAACACAGAATTGATATACTCAATGAACACAAAATTTAGATACTCAACACAAAAATTTGGTAGACCAAAAAATTTTCTACACAAAGTAGTAATATTGTGTATAAGAGATACCTATTTGATGTCACAGTTCTTACTGCCATGATCCTAGAATTTGTTATAGACAAACAATTTGCGAAATACCAAAAAAAGTTTGTTTGGCGTCAAGTTAATACTATTTAATGCACCCTTACCTTTTTGAAAATATTAGCCATCAACAAATTAGTCTTCTTGATGTTTTCCTTTTTCTTTTCTTCTTTCTTCTGAACAACTTCTGGCAACGTTTTGTATATTTTTTCAGAATGCTTTTTCATTTCACGTTCACTTATTAATTTTGGCAAAGCTGAAACATAGAAAAAGTAAGTATTAATCTGTGTTCTAATAGAATTTTTTGAAAACACGCGGCCGACGCCTTGGGCGGAAAGCTAGTATTTTATATAAGACAAATGGATATATAGAATACTAGAATATAATACTAGTAATATGTGACCCACATTGCTAGTAAGCTTTTTTTTTTAAAAAAAAAAGATCTCTACTATTAGCAAATTGCTGTAATATACTCACGTCTTCTCCTTCGCAAATTGATTCCAATCTCTTGTGCCAGCTGTAGAAGTTCATCAGAGTTGAGCTTGGTTAGGTCTGGTTGTTGTTCCACGTGCAGTGACAGCAGGTCCCGTTGGGCAGAACGCTCGGTTGCTCTGCAATGCGACAAATACGATCATATGTATGTACTAAAGGGTGCCCCGTGGTCCCAATCGCTTGCTCCTGCGCCAAATTAATAAATTGATGAGCGCCGGCGGCCCAATACCTCCCTCAGTCCATTTCCTTCTCTTTTCTCCTTCCCTTCTCCTTAAATTGGCTCCGCAACGCATCTGCAACTCCTTTGGTAAAGTAGATATCTATGGGCGGCGATGACTACTAACCATAAGGTAGCTCGCCTGCTCGTTTGCCGAGTAATTTCATAAAAAAAAATCTTCTTTTTGTTTTTCGCATATTGGACGTTTTTATCACATTCTGGACTTAAAGTAGTAAGAATCGCGATATCAACTACTCACTCACAACTGAGTACTTAAACTTTTGCTTAAAAATCGTTCTTGTCATTGTCAATTGACAGTACTATCTGCTAAAATAACGATTTTTAAGCAAAGCAAGCCAAGTTTTAGTGGTAAAAATATAATTAGATAACCACGAAGATACAATCAGCCTTAAGGGTCGTAGTTTCATGTTAAATAACCTATACCTAACTTTCCTCAAAATTAGGGCTAGTGAATGGAAAAAAGATTATTTCAAATCCGAATTCCTGAGTTTGATTTAAGCCCGGTGATTAGCCCGGTTAATGGCAATAAACTCGCCCCTTTTACATAGGACCTAAACATACCAGCGGGTATACAACAGTATATTTAAGGCAATACAGGCATAACGGTCTGTAAAAATGGCAAAATATATTTGGTACATGTTTATTCTACTTACATCTAGCAATAATTTAGTTTTTCTCGATCTTGACGAAACATACAAAATTGGACGAATAAAATTACTATAGTGTTACATAATGCTTCTAGAACTCACCAAGTCTCGAATGAAGTGAATGCATATTACAAGGATTACAAGGATCGACGCAAGGGTTACAAGGATCTATGTAAGAGTTGCAAGGATCCGAATCGCAAGGATTGTATGGCCTGCACGGTATACTCTGTTCGACAGTGTCACAGGGATTGGGAGGCCTGCACGGCATGCATGGATCGACGGTATCGCAAGGCCTGCATGGTGAGCGCGGCCTGGAGCGTTCATATGGGATGCACGGTTCAACTGAATCGCAACGATTGTAGTATACACCTATAAAATCATGTAGGTTTTAATGGCGAGATCAGAAATGGCGAACAAATGGCAAATTTGATTTACATTTCGACGACGATGTGTGAAAATCTCGTAAGCGCTTAAGTTAAAAAACAAGAGAACGAAAATAGTGTCAGGAAATATCCAAAGACATTAGTGTGATCATCAGGCCGCCAATTTAGTCAAGTGCACCCAGGGCAATTCTGCCCGAACTTTTTTTACGAAACTACCTTAATTGTGAAAAATAAATACATCTGCCTATACAAAAATAGTCAGATTACATTTAGGCATGTATGAAGTCGTCTTTTCTCGTAAGTATCAGTTATGGGTTTCATGGAAAAAGTTAGGATACTTAATGATGTTTAAGGTAGAATAACCCCCTTTCTCAGATACAGGTGACTAAATCGGCACCTTATATGTGGAAGCTTTAACAAACCTCTAAACTCAATTTAACTTCCACAGGAGGAAGATAAATTTAGGTATATCCTGATGAAATTACTGAAAAACTTTATTATGCTACCAATATAGCATTTACAAGATGTTCACAAGTCATCGACGATATGAGTTCATGGCAACAGATTGCGCGACAGACGTAGTTAAAATTTCGATTGTTTTTTTCATTAAATTTTCATTTTCCAAAATAAAATTGCTTTGAAAGTTCGCCACCCCTGGGTTAGATGGATTTAAGGAAATGATTTAGTTGTTCTTTAAGTGTTAAGAGACCATGATTAATGGGTTTAAGTTGAGAGGCTAAATCCTAATCCTTAATAATGAGTCGTTATTCGAAGCTATCCTAAAATATAGACAATACTCAAACACTAAAATTAATCAATATAAAAAATTTACATTGGAACAAGGATCAAAGAGAACAAAACTATTAATTACTTGAATTATTTGAAACAATATTATTTACGGACACACGAGTCAACATCTTGATATACATATAGTATGCATGGCTACACATAAAGCTATACAAAACCAGTATAGGCTGTCCTTGAAACGGACGGAAATCCTTTACAATGGGAGGTCAGTCTTAACTGGATTTGTATTGCTTGATGTGTAGCCTAGTGTACTCGTATTATTATTAATATTTCTTTATTTCAGTCAAAGTCCATGGTGTTAGTAACAATATGACTTATAGACTATGTTAGTAGGAGAATCGAAATAAATTGAATTAATAACAAATAAATAACACTGGGAGGATTCATTCAGGCCCTGGCCGAATATCTTGCTAAAAGATTATTCGAACAAGACCCGAATGAATGCCTTCATAATAGGAGAATCATATTTCTCCACGATAACCTTTAAGATGCTGTTGGAGCCACCACGCAACCTGCTCAGTAATGAAGCGGTTCTTTTACGCATGATGGCGTGGAAGCCATCAACCTTTGCTTCCGCGAACATATTTGAGGCACTACAGTAACGCGTATTAACTGACCTCATCGTAGGAAAAGTTTATATAATCTGAGGTCAGCTTATACTGGTAATGTGTAGCATGATGTGTATTATGTGTTACCGTGTATCCGTGAATAATATTGTGGTTTATCAAATTTGGCCATTTTATTCCTACATCTTACGCAAAAATAATGATTCTACGTGTTTAAGAGTCCAATTTATAATGACAATACAAATGCAGGTACCTCGACAGTACACAGGGCAAGCCGCCAAATTTCCCATACATCTAGGTTTGTGTACTACAACCATTTTCAAACGCGGAGAGCATCTGTCTTGATTTCTGAAGCGAGAAAGCTTGGTGAGTCCTATCCTATCTGTTATCAAAACTATCTCCAAGACCAGAGACACGACTATTTTCAAGTAGGCTCCGTCACCCCCTATCAGGGTCGTGGTTAATGTGATGACCAGTACGCACGGTTACACATCTAGATCTCCTTATAAAATGGTTGAGCTACACGATGACTGATGTATGCGTGCCGTCAGTTAGGACGGGTCAACTCAAAGCTGCTATGGCTCTTTCTTCAAAAGGCCTGTTCAGATTTTGCCCTACATTGTTAAACTCGCATATCTAATAACTATTGTCTGGACTTTAAAAGAGACCATGATTCTCTGAGTTTGTTTCGACGTTTCTTCGCAGAGGTCGTCAGATAGGAAAGGTCGGCGCCATTAAGTTAAAAAAAAATTTAAAAATCGACTTGTAAAAGTGTCTTTAAAAGATCTATTTACAGAAATAAATATCATACATACATACATACACTCACGCCTTTTTCCCATAGGGGTAGGCAGAAACTACAGAACGCCATCTGCTACGATTCTTGCATACTTTTGCTTCGTCCACATTCATACATCTTGTCATATCATTTCATTTAATTTCAGACATTCCCAGTATAAGCGACCTCTACTTGTATGGAAAGCCACTCAATGCAAGGTCAGCTTATCCTGGTTTATAGCTTGATGTGTAGCCGTGTGTATATGTGTGTAGATCGAGGGAACGCTAGTGCAGTTATGAATCGGTATGAGTCCGACATACCACCTGCCGCCTCCCCTGGATGACATGGTGTAAATAACGTCGAAAATACACGACAAACAGTGATTAAATTTCCCGCTGCACATAAGTTGCAATTTTGCTCGTAGCTGATAATCTAATATGAAGAGTTCGCGGCGAACGTATTTTAATTCACTGCCGCACGTGGTTGTCTCATGCGGGCAAAACAATAGATTTTGCATTGTGTCTACAATATGGTGCTTGGCAGGTTAAACGGTAACCAAACTTGCATTCTTATCGTTCCTATCAGGGGTAAACACATGACACTAACTTTAATATTGCAATGATTTCATTGTATCAGCGCTATGATCAATAGGAATCACAGCAATAGAGTTTATGTTTGACCCTGGTGAGCCTACATAACATTCATTGATATATCAAAAGGCTCCTATAAATAAAAATGTTTCGGAGCAGCCACATATGACTCGCCGTTAAAGGTATAACAACTGTTTAGATGCTACACTTCAGCTAATAGTGTTGTAGTAACAATATTAATTAAATGAGTGAAGGAAACTATCAATAACTCCGAATCATATTTGGTTGCTGGGCTTATATATACATGGTTTTTTCCTCACCTCCTTTCACTGATGAACTTCAAACAGTTCTGTCTTTGCGAGGTCCTTTCCACGAAGTCAGGCCTGTTCTGCTCCAAATACTCTCTTACAGTGGCCAGCTCGACCCTCCTGGCGCATTCATCAGACGTCTCACTCTCATTAGGACAACTTTTGGATCTATTTTTACAACAGCGTGGACTACAAGGTATCTCTTGGTGTCTTGCCGCCTTATTTTTATGTTTTGGGACTTTGACAATTATATTCTGAAGAGGTCGACATTTTTTTTCGCAAACAGTCTCGTCGCTCAGCATACTCTCAGAAGTCTGTATGATTAGGTTGTAAGCAATGCATTTTTTCTTCAGCTTCTCAAATGCCTTGGATCGTTTACATTTGTGATTTCGACAAGCACAGTGGTGTACTTTCTTGCATTTTTCACAGTTGACAGAGGTGCTGCTAGACGCTTCGCACTTTCTTCCGCCTTTGCATTTCCTTAGATGGTATTTCTCACATTCTTTTTTGATTTTGTTAAAAACTTTGCAAGCGGCGGAATCTGTGGACGTCGTTGGCAAATCTGAGGAGCAAGGGAGATCCGAAGACTCCGTGCCTTTGCTGTCTTTACGAGATGTCCTGCACGGTGACGTAGTATGGCATTGGTTACTTTGCTTTGGTTTATCACACTGTTTTTCCGAACTACAATCGCCTTTACACATTTTATGACATTTCGACTTGTTGGATCTTGTTTTGCTGCCCGTACTAGTGCTGTTACACGTTTTCTGGTCAGGATCCGTGCTGTCTTCAGTCTCGAGAAGGTAATTGAGAACAGTCATAATTTCCGTAAAACATTTCTTTTTCTTGATCCTTACTATTTCTTTTTTAGAGAAGCAGTGAGTAATTCCTTGTATCATTTCACAGATGGGGTCGTTTCTCGTAATTCCGGGACAATAGTCTTTGATACAGCACGATTCCTTTGGGGTGCATTCTGGGGTTTCCGACGGTCCACAATCTGATGAACATGGCTTAGTATCTTCAATCTCGTTTATCCCTTGGCAATCCCCTGGGCACTCAACATTGGAACGTATATCTTTTTTATTATCTGGGCAGACTACATTGCAACGTATATCTTTTTTATTATCTGGGCAGTCAACATTGCAATGTTTATCTTTTTTATCATCTGGGCATTCTACATAGCAACATTTATCTTTTTTATTATCTGGGCAGACTACATTGCAACGTATATCTTTTTTATTATCTGGGCAGTCAACATTGCAATGTTTATCTTTTTTATCATCTGGGCATTCTACATAGCAACATTTATCTTTTTTATTATCTGGGCAGACTACATTGCAACGTATATCTTTTTTATTATCTGGGCAGTCAACATTGCAATGTTTATCTTTTTTATTATCTGGGCAGTCTACATAGCAACATTTATCTTTTTTATTATCTGGGCAATCTACATTGCAACGTTTATCTTTTTTATTATCTGGGCAGTCAACATTGCAATTTTTATCTTTTTTATCATCTGGGCAGTCTACACAGCAACGTTTATCTTTTTTATCATCTGGGCAGTCTACATTGCAACGTTTATCTTTTTTATTAATATTAGTTTCACGTTCCGTCTCACAACCAACATTTTTAGTAATTATTTCCGAAGTTTCTATACAGATTTTTTTCCTTTTCTCCTCTACACATGTTTGTGTTTCTTCATCAGATAAGTCTTTTTGTGTTCCTATGTTCTTTTTGTTACAATTAATATTTGTTCGGACAGTGGCAGATAGTGTTTCTACTTGTTGATCGGAGAATATATCCTGGTTGTTATTAGTTTCGACGTCTTTTTGGTTTATTTTATCCGTTTGATTGCAGGTACATATGGATAAAGCAACTGTGTCAGTATTCCTGCGTTTAAAATCTGGTTTTTCTTTTACTGAATCCTTTTTTGGATATGTGTTAGATTTAGGATTGTCTCTTAAATTTTTCTTTGGCGAAGTAGGTTTCTTTATCGTAACTGAAACTTCTTTTGAACATCTTTTATTGCTGTTATGGTCCATTGAACGGGAGGAGCAACATGGACCCGTTTTTTCGCATTCTTCGCTAATTGATGTCGCCTCATCAGCCATAAATACCTGACTCGTCATTATACCTTGGTTAACTGGCTCAGTTTTCTTAGTATCTGCAGTTGCTACTGAACCCGTTCTTAGTGTCAAGTCTACAAAAGGTATGGAGTAGGTATTTGCAATCGTTGCAGTAGATTGCAGTTCCCTTTCGTTATCCATTTCATTGAAACTAGTTTTAGCTGTTTTGATTTCTTCTCTAAATAGGTTATCTTCAGATGGAATCAGAAGTTTTCCTGAATGGCTGTTAGTACTCACGTCACTATACGTTTTTGTTTTATTAGAATCTTCTGAAAATTTCAATGGAACCTTTCTACGTTGTTCGGCAACTAGTGTTGCGCAATCGCAGTCGTTGACAATAACAATGTCAGATAAAGTTGGGTCAGCAATTTTAGGGTTGATACAAATCTCTGTTTGGAGGCACCTGGTGGCTTCGTGAATGGTAACAGCATCTTTCACATTAGCTGCAGCCACTATACAGCGAGTTGAGGTCCCGCATATGTTTTTAACTTCGGAGCCCGATGAATAATTATTTTCGTTGCCGTGACGTGGGCCTATCACATCAGTCTGAGATGACTTCGAATACCTTCTAGCATTTGAAGAGTGACCAGAACTGCTGCTTTCTGTAGCAGTGTTCATCTTACAAGGCGGTTGTATCAGCTCAATTCTGTCGTCTTTTTTAAGCGCATTTTCACATTGAATGGCTGTATTATAAACTCTCAAAGGATATTCGATTTGAACTCCTCGGGTGGGTAATCTTGAACATTTGTAAATCATGAAATTGTCTCCTAATTCAGATGTAGAGACTTGCTTTCCGTTACAAAGGCACACGTACTTTATTTCGCCCGTGACATCATCTGGGACAACGCGAGTGGTGCAAGGTGATTCAGGCTTAACTTTTTTGCAATCACAAGGCATTATTGGCTTTGGTTTTATTTGGCTAGGCTTTTCATTGCAAGCTGTACCTTCACATTGATATTTTATATTAACTTGTACAGAACTGTCAGCACACCCCACTTTGGGTTTCATATAGTGATGTGGGCAGCAACAATAATGGTTTTTACTAGGCCCAGCTCCTCCTTCTCGTTCAGCCTGCATCTTCTTCTTCAAGTTGGGGCGTTTTGGGCATTCCGAAAGACTTGATGAAAGAGTGAATACAGATTGACTTCGATTTCTTGGTGCACTGAATCTTTCTAAGTCAATATTGATGGAGGAACCCCCTTCTAATTTGCTGGCATCACCTGACCCATCATCATAGTTATTCCTAGTCAAGTCTTTCATCAAATCTTTCAGCCTGCTGTTCATTTTGGACTCTTGGCGTAGAGAAGCCTTGAGCACATTCTCAGAACTGGTAAGTTTCTGTTTTAAAAACTGTTCTTTTTCTTTCAAGTGTTTTTTGTATGCCTCTTCTCGTCTGAAAGCTTCCAAATATTTCAGATACAGTTCTTCAGAGGAAGTTTTTGGGAAGCAATTCTCTGAAGATGTCTTCCCTTTGCTAGATGCATCTGACTCTGTATTAGAAGCCATAGTCTTCAATAAAGAAGTATTTACTTTATCACTACTAGCAGTAAACAAATTTGGAACACTTTGTGAGGTAGAAGCGACGACTTTTGAATTGAATTGATCACTTCTCAAAATTGACTTTTGGGGTCTTTTTCGTTTACTATCATCTGTATTATTCGCATCAGATGTACTTGTTGAAGTATTATTTCCTTTTATTCCTAACTTTTTACTATTATAACTGAGGCCCGAGAGAAATTCTGTAGTGGTCTCATCATCTCTATATTTTGAATTGATTAATCTATGGACTATTTCTTTGATTAACTTCTTTTTAGTGTTACCATCGTCGTAACGATTTTGTAAAGTCACTTTTAGTAAGTCAACACATTTTTCTAAATCTTTGGTTAAGGAGTGTTTAGAGTCTTTACTGGAATCCGTAGTAAGGGGACCACTTGATTCTAAGCTAGACTTATTTCCATTACTATTGTCAGGTTTTGGTTCATTATCTTTCATCTGATTCTGATTATACATATGTCCAGGCATATATTCAAAGCTTTCTGCTTCGGATAACTGTTCTCCACTCCGCTCTTGAGATGTAACTTCTTTCTTCTCTACCTTTTTTTTATTTTTTATTTTTCTTCTTGCAACTCTGGTCTTCTTTCTGCGTAATCTCTTGCGAAGTGTGTTTAAGCTGATCATTACAGGAATTTTCTGATTGCAAGTCTTGACAGTCTTTGGTGTTTCATCCATGCTACTTGATTTTTCTTTGGAAGATGTTTTTTCTTTGCTCAATGAAGTTTGAATTTGTTTATCCATAACCAAATAAGGAAAAGGCTCGGTTTCCACAGACACTTTTTCAGGAGATATATTGATATCTCTCTTAACATTATCGAAAGTGATTCCACCATCCTTTTCAACATTAAAAGAAATATGCTTTGTAAGATTCACATTGATAGATGGAGCTTGATTCGTATCTGAAGTATGAGGTACATTGACTTCAACAAAATCAACATCTTTTTTGTATATTTTTGTCGTTTTCTTACCTATACCTTTCTTTCCTTTAGATTTTCCTTCATTTTCATCTAGAGGTGTGGAGTGTGAAGTTGGAGCTCCGATATCTTGCTTTGAATCATTGTTGGAGTACTGTTGTTTTAAAGCAAGTCTTTCTAAGGTGCTAAGACTAGATTGTGAGGTTTTTCTGTCACTTTCATTTGCATAGCCTACGTCAGCAAGAGAGTCCCATTCAAGTTTCCTTTGAGAAGTGATACTACTTGTAGGGGAGAGTGGCTTATTCATTGATAAGTCTAACAATGGATCTAAAGCTGAAATGTCAAAAGTTATTTACACTAAGAAAAACTGTGAGCAATATTTAAAATATTTTAATTTAATAATCCTTATTACAAATGATGACTATCATTTGTCAACAAAATTAAGGCAAGCCTAAATAACTATGTCGAATATCATATATCACAAATAAGGCTGTGAATAATATGTTTCCCATCACATTGTATATAATTACTATATGCACTATATGTACTATGTACCATACAAAATTTTGCCCTTCACTTGCATCTTTAAGGACTTTTTGGTAAAGGACAAAAGGTAGTCTTTGTCACTCCTTAAGATGCAATCTCTTTGCAAAATTGAATGACAATCCAATAATAATAAAGGATTATTATTGGATTGTCATTAAATTATGCATCCAGTTTTCAGTAACTTAAAAATATTGTCAACTTACATTTCTGTGAATTATTATCATCTAAATTGATGGATTCATCATCTGTTTGCCTCGATGCATCTGCCGGCACTTCTTCAATGATGATTGGTGGAGATACCGTCTGTGGCGATGTAGGTGCGGAGTCCATCCTAGTAGCTGGTTCATCATCCTGAAAACAAAAATGATAATTGGCTTTATTATCATTTTTTAAGGTTTTTTTAAGGTAAAAAAATATTACCAACAATTGATCCAGATGGATCACCAACCAACATACCATCATGCCTGTATCAAAGGGAGAGAGGTATCCAGTGTATCCACACCAACAGTTTGTCATGATGTATGGTATGTTATAGCAGGCTTTTTTCCGCAACTCCATAACTAAGCACATATTTTGGGTGTGGGTGGGAAGCATCAGGAATATAATTATGTCTAAATGTTAATTCATATTAAAAGTAGGCAATGTTTTGCCCTTGATGTTGCAATGCTTGTAAAAGGCACTAAGTCATAAGTACCCAATAAAATTATGTAACACCAATATGTACACTTAGTTTGCAATAAATGATTTGAGATTTTTTGGAATTGTCAATGTCATGATGTGTGTCTTATATATTATTTATTCCTGTTTTCAGGTTTATTTATCGTTTTTTTTTCTATATTTTTGATTTATTATTATTTATGTATGTGTGTTACTACATGGCTCACTTTTTATAGACATTTCACAGATAAAACCAATTATATTGCTGCATTTACATATAGGAGTTGAACACTAAATTGTCTCAGCCATATAGCTATGCAATTGTTAAAAAGTTTTGAAGCATATTTAATTAAATAAGATACATAAGATTATCAATAATAGAACACTATGATTTTCTGTTGCTATAACAATGCAAAAAGGTTGTTAATACAATTAGTTTTTCAGAGATTCAGATTATGATTATTATTATCTCTTCAAGCAGCAACTCAAGATCATGTTAGTGGCTGAATATCTGTGCTATCCACACAATTAAATGCAACACTGATACTCATGATACTCAATATGTGCTAACCTCCTTGTTGAGCACTAAAGCTAGCGAGGATGATAAGACTATTTTTCCTTTCTGAGTTGTTGATGTGACGAGGTCACCAACGCAATTATAGACTGATTAATAATTTATTAAATAATACAATATTAATGCACCTGAGAACTAGATGGTTCAGGCAGAGAACACCTTATAGAAATTCGACAAACTTCATGTGACGAATCGCTCTTTCTGCCACCGGAATCCGACGAGTCGTTTTCACTTTTCATGTTACGCCAGAACGAACCACTTGTGTCTTTAATATCACTTTGAGCTGTCGACAACGAGAAATACTGTTCCAAGTCCCTTTTCCTACCAAACTTTTTGTAGTAATCGAGTATGAGTGAATTCACAGCGCAACGTGAATCAATATCGTCCGAGGTCCCCACGACACCTGTTTTGTCAACCTCATCTTTTTCCATAATTCATTAAAGTAACTAAATAAAGTAATTAGCTGTGATAACAATAAAAACATCGCAATTTAAAATAAAATTACGTCTCGTAACGGCTCTGTTTTATGTACATTTTTGAAATTGTTTGACGTTTTCAAAATACATCAAAAACAAAACAAAGGCAATGTTTTTTTAATTTGTCTGTGCAACGAAATCTAGGTTTTTCGCATGAATTTAGGCCTCACGCTTTTTTTGTCACAACATTTTGCATTATTTTAGATATTTATAAATTAAGTTGCCACAAAGAAATGATTACATTTTATGATCTTATTAAATATGATGCTTAACATCAGGCAAGTTGTGGTCAAGCGTAAGCCTATCAGTGATGTACGAGCTACTTACCCGTGCATTGAGATGTGTTAGTTGTGTAATGTGTATGTGTTGTTGTCACCAAAGACGGGATGTTCACAGAAATAAAATACTGGGTTTGTATCCGTTTTCGATGCGAGTATTTATTGTACTAATAACAAAGTAGAATTTAAAATATAATAACAACATTAATGTAGGTCGCGATGCGAAGGCGTGATTTAATATTCAGCAGAATGTTAATGCATAATAAGTTAAAAAGTAATACAACTAAAATCATGTGACGATGCTCGTACATCCTGCCAACTACAAAAAAATAAAGAAATAACTATTTTGTAAAATTATATAAAATAAAAAGTAACTGTAATAAAATATAAACAACGTGATCCATCAAAAATGTTCTTCGTTCATTTAACACCAAATGGAATAGGAGATGTTCCGTTGTCCACCCTGTTGGGGCATGGATGCCGTTGGTGTTCAGCGGTTTGTTCTGTCGCAGGTTCATTTCCTTCCGTTCTCATTTTCTTAGAAACTTCCACTGCTACCATCTCAACTTCCTCCTTGGGTTCTGATGGTGACACCTTGTTTATTTGAGACCGACAGACACAAAATCTCTTCACCTTGCAGTATATCCAGATAAAGAACACAATTCCACAGATGGATATGAACCCATACAGTATGTAATGATGTTGTGTCGCATCTGTTGACTGTATAATTTGTATATTCTGTTGTTCCTTAATCTGTTCTATCTTCTTCTTAAGGCTGTTAAATTGTTCTTCGTGCGTCTCAATTTTTAAGTCCGTGTAGTTGCCAATGTAGTTGTGGCTGATAATTAAATGATTTATGGTTGTTTCTGGTACATACAATTCTTCATCATTTACTATTTCCAGTTTGCTTTGTAAATTGTAGTGTGAGTGAATAAGATGGTTGTCGCCGCGCATCATGCATCCAGCCGCTAAGGTAATCGTTCCTGTATTACGTAGTGTCTGTGACGTAATACCAGCTGGACAGAAAATGCGCATAGTGCATTCCTCGCAACACGTAAACAGCCAAGCGTCCTTGCTGTGTAGCTTAATCCATTCATTCGTGCAACTTGATACTTCCGTGATGCAACATGACGCTCCACGATTGTTTATTATGTCAGCTTCGCATATGTTTGTTGCAGTTTTTATTTCATATATAGGTAAATCGAAATTACATAAGACTTGATATGTATTTACGTCTATACATGATTGTATTTGCTGTTCGTTCAAGGGTATCATCAGGTCCTTTTTTAAGTTAATAGCGATGTATTTCGATGAAGGCCTTATGTTGATCATGGAGTTGCCCTTTATGTTGCGGATTGGTATAACTTCCGTTAGTTCGTATTGATCGTCTGTTACTAAAGGGATTTTCACTTCAAAAATAAGGTAATCATCTATAAGTTTTCCGTGAACTCTTGATAGTTTGTACAACTTCCTAATGCATTTGAGACTGTTGGTGCAGGGTAAAGATAATCCTTTAGGCACTTGTCCTGATATAATATTCAGCTCTCTTTGAAAGGCATCGGGTTTCAACAAGTGTGTATCGACTCGTCCGTTGCGAAGATCTGTAACTAGGTCGATTAGTGTGTCTTGTATTCTTCGCAGATTGCCAACCATCATGCTCGCGGCCAGTGCGGTCGCAGTGATGAATGTCGATTGGTCATGTTCTGTTTTTAATTTGTTAGCTGAATCTCTTAAGTGTCTGTTGATTAGTAAGAATTGTCTGTTCATTACTTGTTCGTTTCTTTTCAGCAGATTGTATTCGCCTTCAATGACTGATGTATGGTTTTTGTAGAGATTCAGCAAGTGATCCTCGTTGTCTTGAATCAACTTTATATCTTGATGGTATTTTTCGGCGAATTTATCATCCAGGACACCGAAGAGGTAATTGGCAGCGTTACCAACAACGTTTATGAGACCTCGTCTACTGCGTCTTCCGTGTTCAGATAGTAGCACGGTATGATAATGTCTCAGCTCGTTTAATTCGTGCTCAAATTGTGTGGAGATAGCAAATGAAGCTGTATTCGTTTGATCGAGTGATTGTAATTGCTTCACGTATTGTTCAACAGATGATACACTTTTCCAGTACGTCGACATGTTGTAATAAATCACCAGTTTCCATTCGTTTTGTATTATCTGTAGGTCTGTGATTTTGTCAAAGTATACGAGACGAGATGGGTCGAGAGCTGTAATATTGACAAGTTGCTGTACGGACGGTGTGACGCATAAAGTCATGACAAATAGTAGCGTACTCAAGCAATTCATGATAACACCTTTTCTTGGTATCATAGGTCTCTGTCTACGCCGAAGGGGTCGTAATGTTTCCAGTTGTTCACCAACAGTCTTCTGTGTCAGCATATCCTGTGTATGGTCCTTTGTTTCGACTGGAAGACGGGATAACTTCGTTATAGGCCTCTTCATAATGTTGGATTTAGTTTTCACTGTTACGACTCGTACCAAGTTGTCAGCTCCAGGATGTGTTTCTATAACTCGTCCCAATAACCATCTGGCAGGTGGCACATGCTCTTCCTTGATGAGAACCACGTCACCCACTACGATGTTCGGTGTTGGAGTTTGCCATTTTCCTCTTAACTGTAACGTTTGAAGGTAATCGTTTGACCATTTCTTCCAGAAATCCTTGTGCATATTTTCTGTGAGACGCCATCGTACGGTTAGGCTGGTATTGTCAATCTCTGACGTCGCAGGAGGAGCGAGGACAGGACCACCAACTAAGAAGTGGCCCGGTGTCAAATATTCGATGTCGTCGGGATCGTTTGTTAAAGCAAAAAGTGGTCTTGAGTTGAGGCAGGCTTCTATTTGTACTAGCAGGGTGTTGAACTCTTCGTACGTTAACTTTTGTTCACCAAGAACGCGTCTGAGATGGTGCTTCATGCTCTTGACTGCAGCTTCCCACAGACCCCCAGCTGTAGGCCAAGATGGGGCATTAAAATGCCATTCAATGCCACACTCGGAGATGTTGTTGAGGAGGTCGTCGTTGACTATAAGTTGCAGTGCCTCTTGACGTTCTTTTGCTAGTGCCTTCGCTGCGCCGACGAAGTTTGTTCCGTTGTCGCTGTAGACATGTTTCGGAGTTCCGCGCCGTGCACAGAGTCGTTTTAGAGCTGCTAGAAATGTGACCGTGCTGAGGTCTGAAACCAATTCAAGATGTATAGCCTTGGTACATAAACAAATAAAAATGGCTATGTATGCCTTTACTGTTTTGATACCTCGTCCCTTGTTAGCCTTAATTTCCACGTGTCCAGTGAAATCTACACCTGTATGTGTGAATGGCCGGGACGGTGTAACTCGAGGCGACGGTAAGTCGGCCATCAGCTGACTGCTACGTTGTGTTTTGTGGCGATGGCAAATGACACATTTTATTAATTGCGCCTTGATTGTATTCATACCACCGAGTATCCAAT
This sequence comes from Subacronicta megacephala, assembly GCA_958496365.1. NCBI lineage: Eukaryota > Metazoa > Arthropoda > Insecta > Lepidoptera > Noctuidae > Subacronicta > Subacronicta megacephala. The sequence continues at coordinate 2,954,628 of OY292534.1, forward strand.
ACTTGTTTCGAATGTGTCCCAAAGTTAGTCTAGCACCGCCATGAAGGGTGTTTATGTGCGCTTGGTCGATTAACAGTTGAGATAACCTGTGCTTACTCGGTAAAATAATGGGATGTTTTTGATAGTTGGATAACTTTGCATGTGCAAGCCTCCCGCCCACTCGAAGAATGCCTTGTGCGTCTAACATTGGGTTCAAACTCAATAGTTTGCTCGTAGTTCGAAGTTTGTTGCATTTCCGTATGTGGGTTATGTCATCTGCAAAGTAGTTGTTTTGAACAGTTTTGACGATTAATTGCTGAGCAAGTTCTATGTCTGTTGTCGTCAAGTGTGAGGCTCGCTTGGCTCGTGTTACATGACGTGAGTTGTTTATGAATCGTAATATCCAACATAAAACTCTGTTCGCAAAAGTCATTGAGCTGTATTTTTCCAGTAATTCTTCAATAAGTGGCGCGTTATTTGTTTGAATTGCACATATTTGTTTTTGTTTCTTTAGTTCTTCGGTTGTAGTGAATGCATTTTGGTCTGGTTTGTTATCAGTTCGAATCCAGTACGGGGCTTCCCACCATAATGTGTGCCTCATGAAATCAGACGGAGAAAGACCTCTGCTTGCACAGTCTGCAGGATTTTCTTCAGATTTGACGTGTCTCCAAGAATCTGATGGAACTATTTGTGTTATTTGTATAACTCTGTTGGCCACAAAGCTTTTCCAGCGACTCACATCTCCTTGTAGCCACCCCAGGACTACCATAGAATCCGTCCAGCAGTACAAGGGAATAGTTGGCATGTTTATTGAATCTTTGACCTTATTCATTAGTTGAGCTAACAGAGTTGCACCGCATAGCTCTAAACGAGGCAGAGAGATTGGTTTCTTCAGCGGAGCTAATTTTGTCTTTGCTACAACCATTCTGATGAGCCGTTCACCATTTTTAGTATACGACTTGCAGTACACGACGCATCCGTAGGCTCGTTCAGATGCATCGCAAAAGCCATGAAGCTCAAATGGTTGTTCTGTGTTGCCGATCCAACGTGGTATTTTTATTTCGTAAAGGTGGATCATTTGAACGCGGAATTGTTCCCATTCCTGTTGTATGTTTGATGGAAGCTTATCATCCCAGCTCATCGTTGAAGTCCACGCTTGTTGGAAAATCAGTTTGGCCTTTAGTGTAACTGGTGCGAGCCAACCAAGCGGATCATACAGTTTTGATATGTCCGAAAGTAGGGTACGCTTTGTATTGAACTCACGCTTAGTACAGGGTGCTGTTTGTATGTATGAAAACTGATCGGTGTGCGGGTTCCATGTAATGCCTAACGTTTTGTTTGTTTCAGCATCCTTGAAATCAAACATCCTTTGGCTTATCAATTCATCAGGCAAGTTTTCCAACAGGCACGAGTTATTGCTGGCCCATTTACGCAGGTTGAATCCTCCGCCCTTCAGCATAGTTATAAGCTCAGTTTGAGCTTTCTGTGCTGTTATGATGTCGTTACAGCCTCCTAGTAAATCATCAACGTATAATTGACTGGAGAGAATGTCCGCGGCTAGAGGATATTGTTCGCCGTCGTCCTTAATCAGTTGTTTGATCGTGCGCATAGCCAAGAATGGAGCCGACTTAGTGCCATACGTCACAGTAGTCAATTGAAATTCCTTCAGTGGTTCAGAACTAGAGTCGCGCCAAAGTATCTTTTGTAAATGTTGATCTTTCTCGTGAATACGTATTTGTCGATAAAATTTTTCAATGTCAGCCGTATATACGTATTCAAATGTCCTCCATCGTAGTAGCAACGCTTGTAAGTCTCGTTGTAAGTTCGGTCCGCACTCCATTAGTTGATTAAGGCTTCGTCCTGTACTAGTGGTTGCAGAAGCATTAAAAACCACACGTAGCTTAGTAGTAGTTGACTCAGGGCGCATTACCCCATGATGTGGTAAAAAGCTACTTGGTTTTACGAATGTGGTGCATAGTTTCATATGATTCAAAGCTATGTACTCGTCGATGAAGGTCTTGTAGTTTGAAGCTAAGATTTCATCCCTAGCTAATCGTCTTTCTAGTTGTTTGAATTGTGCGGCAGCTTGAGGTTTAGACTGCCCCAAATTCGTTTCAAAATTTGGTTTCATCGGGATGCGAACTTCATAACGTCCATCTTCACCCCTTGTGGTTGTGGCAATATATAATTCCTCACAATACTCCTCGCTAACAGTCAAAGACTCGGTGTGAGATGTTATCTCTTCTATTTCCCAAAAACGTGAAATATTGTCGGAGTTTACGACAACATGACAGTTGAATGTTTTCGTGTTTCCAACTAACACCCATCCGAGTTTGGTTTGTTGCGCTATGGGCGCATGTATGTTTCCTCGAAGGATGTTGCTCATGATTATGTCAGCATATACTCCGGCATCAAGTAAAATGTCAATTGGGCGTGATAGATTGAACTGTGGGTCGGCGAGGTTTATGTTCTGGATGTGAGGCCATTCCTGTCTGTCAAACGAGTAATTAGGTAGGTTGTTCAGAAGCCTAGGCATGACCAGTGCTTGAGTTGTGAACTGGTAATCACCATATAACGACATGCAGTTCAGCTGAATGGTTCCGTTGCTATGGCAAGCAACTGTTCCAACTCCGGTCACAGTAGAGTTTTCATTGCTTCTTGGAAGGCCAAGTCGTTGAGCTGCAGATTCAGTTATAAGATTCAGTTGAGAACCTTGGTCCAAGAGGCATCGTAATGTTGTATATGTTCCGTCGACGGCTTGTACCTGGATTTGAACTGTAGCCAGTAAAACTTCGTTAAAATCTCCCGATACGTGGTTAGATTTTCCTTGCGAAGTTGATGGGTTGTTATAATGTAGGTTAGCATCGACGGGTGGTTGACCGGTAAAATTGTCGCGTAGCATGTCATGCAGCGTTGTGTGGTGTGCGTCATTGCACACTCTGCATCTTTTACGTGAGCTACATTTATTTCCATTATGCGAAAACATACAATTCTTACAAATGTCCAATTGCTTCAATGACCGCATTTTTATGTCCGGTGTCATTTCTTGAAATGACTTACAATGTAGTAAAATGTGGCTAGTTTTACAAATAGGACAATTTCTATCAGAACTTGTATGATTTGCCGCGGGAGCACCTTTGTATTTGTTGTAGGCATTCCGTTGAAATGTTGACGGACTAAATTCCTTCTTTGGAGAAGTAGGTGGCGCCCAGGGTTGTTTGTTGTGGTTTATGGGAACTCTTTTCTTCGTTACAGATTCCAGTGCAGTAAACTTGCTTTCAATAAAGTTGATAAACTCACTGAAAACAGGAAGGTTTCGTGGATGTTTTCTGATTTCCATGTAATCAGTCAAGGTTTGAGAATCCAGTTTTCCCGACAAGATATGCACCAGAATAGGATCCCACGTAGTTGTGTCGATTCCCAAGTTGCGCAAGGCATGTACAGTTTCCAGGCTTGTGTCATGTAAACGCTTCAGTTCGTAGGAAGTTTGTTGTTGAATAGAAGGCTGATTCATGATGGTCTGCATTTGCATTGTAAATAGCAACTGCAGGTTGTTGTACCTGTGGTTGAGAATTTCCCAACAAGAGTCGTAGTTATTCTCGGAAACAGGTAAATGTTGCACAAGACGCTCAGCTTCTCCTTTTAACTTGCCTTTCAGATGCTGCATCTTCTGACCCTTAGAAAACGTAGGATTGTTGTGGATAGCAGCAGTGTATAGATCTAGGAATGTAGGCCACTGAGAGTAATTACCTGAAAAGATAGGTATTTCTATCTTTGGAGCACTGTCGCGTTGCTGTACAGCCAGGTTGAGTTTGCGATTAAGATCGCGTTTTGTTGACTCGTAAGTGTCTTCAAACGTTGAGAACTCAAGCTCGTAGTTCACGTCGCTACCGACGAGGATGTTATCTAGTTTCCAGTGGACATCATCAATCACCTTCCATCTGGATTCGAGTGTCTTGAGTTTGTCTTCAATGTCCCATTTCTCACTGATGTCATCAATGTCCAAGTTACGTGTGAAGCGAGAAAAGGCTCTAAAGTTAGTGGCTTGTTGAGCTTTGAGCTCATCTGATTTAGAGTAGACTCCAGCATTCTTGCTACGCTCACCTGAGGTCCCAGCTATTTCCTGATCTTGATCCCCAGTACCATAAGTAGGCCACGATTGTAGCTTCTGTTGTATGGTTGAGAATTCAAACTGTACTTGATCGTAAGCCATACTGTCATAGTATTCATGAGTCTGGGGTTCAGAATGTTGCAGCACGCTGTGGTTCATCTCAAACTCATTCCAGAGAGCTCTGAGGTTATCTAATCTAACCTTGATGTATGCTGAGTTCTTGCGGTCAGGACCATCCTTCCCGAAGTTGATACCAATTTTCCTGATACCTTCGGCAATGATCTGCTGACGCTTGAGAAGTTCTTGTTGTTTAGTGTCCATTGTTGTAGTAGAAATGTTGTGGAACACTAATTCTGTTAACTTCCAATAGCTTCCGGATCACTGACCGTTGTTGTCTCCTGGTGTAATCACAGGATACGCAAGTCGCCAGGTACGATATATGCGCCTTCTCAATTTGTCCGGGAGATCTGTTTGTTGTAGACCGGCCAAACCGATTCGCTAACGTAAATAGAAACTCTACGTACCTGATGAAGTGTGCAGGACTGTTGTTCCAGTTGCGCAGTATCCGGCTCGAAGGACCAAAAATGTACGAGCTACTTACCCGTGCATTGAGATGTGTTAGTTGTGTAATGTGTATGTGTTGTTGTCACCAAAGACGGGATGTTCACAGAAATAAAATACTGGGTTTGTATCCGTTTTCGATGCGAGTATTTATTGTACTAATAACAAAGTAGAATTTAAAATATAATAACAACATTAATGTAGGTCGCGATGCGAAGGCGTGATTTAATATTCAGCAGAATGTTAATGCATAATAAGTTAAAAAGTAATACAACTAAAATCATGTGACGATGCTCGTACAAGTGATAAAAAAAAAAAAAAATACTACCTAGAGTGTAGGACAACGCGTATCAGAATAATTGGATAATTATTAAAGTATTAAGAGTGAAATGAAATGAAATGCACAACACATATTGTTCTCTCAGATCAAATAAAAAATTAAGATGGAACTTTGCGAACAAAGAAGTGAGGCCGGCTAAAACTACGCCTTACCGCCATCGAGCTAACGAAAGCTCGACTGACATGATAAGGCGTAGTTAACTTTTACATGTGTGCGTATAATTGTGAGTTGTACATGGCAAGACGTAGTTTTAGCCGCCCTCACTTCTTTGTTTGCAAAGTTCCATCTTAATTTTAATTTGATCTGAGATTGTTCTATAAAGTCCATTTTTTAATCTCGGAGACTAAATTGACACATATTAATGTCAAATTTACAAATAATGCTGCCAGCTCTGGCTCCGTGACTCTGGCTCAATCGTGTTTTTTACTTTGTGCCAAGCGTGTGTGCTGTTTTGTCTATGATGCGAACAAAGGCCTCTGAAACCACGTCAAAAAAAAGAAACTGTGTCAAAAAAAAGAAACAGACTGTGAGTGAGTGACAATTGTGACAACTGACAAGTGACAACTGACAAAACAGTTCTTTCTTTCTGTAAAATTCGTAAATTTGTTTGACTTTCTGAATTCTGCATCGCTCGCTGTTGTTGATATTTCGTTAATTTACGTACAGTATCCCCTTATCCAAATAGAAATTAATATCTTCCAAAATGTCTCGACAGACTTCCAGACTCGACGCCAAGAAAGTTGTAAGTTTACACATGAAAAATTTCATGACAAAATATATTATCGTAAAGTAAAGTATCGTACGACGTAGGCACTAATATTCTAATGTTTTGTAGAATTCAGAACTTCTTACGCTTACATACGGCGCATTGGTGTCACAAATGTTAAAAGAGACCGAGAATACGGACGAAGTCAACAAACAATTGGAAAGAATAGGTTACAACATGGGCGTAAGACTGATAGAAGATTTTCTTGCTAGAACTACGTCGACGAGATGTTTAGAAATGAGAGAAACTGCTGATAAGTTACAACAAGCCTTCAGGTTAGTGTATAGACAACAATTATTACTAGGCTAGAGAAAATACGTCATATACACACCCCAAAAGAGGAGGATTATCTCAGAATTAGGTCATTTATAGAGTCGCTTTAGAGGCGGCAACACCTTACTAAAACATCCAGTGTGCCTTTGGCTGTAACTAACGCAGTAACTGCAAATTCTAAACTAGACATTTTTTTTTTTACAACTGCTATATGTATAAATTCTAGTCTCGTGCATAGTACTTAGCGTTCAGGAGTGGACGGTTTAATTCGTAGCTCCTTGTTTGCAAGCCATCTTCAATGTCAATGTGATGAGCTCAGGGTTTCGCTGCCCTCTCCCTTGCTATCAAAGTTATGGTCAGAGAGTAACCTTAGAGGCAGAGAACTACTTCGTTGAGTTTGTCTATAAGAGCAGTCTAATGCCCTAGTTTGGTCACGGATATACTAACACTTATTTTTGTGGAAAAGGGACACAACATCCCCTCCCAATATAATATATTAAAATCAATGCCACTTTTCAGTCATTTTATAACTCTAGAACGCGCTCACCTATCCAAACCAAATGTTTAAGCTTTGTTCAGACTATTTAGTAGATGGTTTTTGTGAAGTTTGCACAAAATCATTCGAGCGGTTCTTCATTAATCACATTTTTTGTAACAAATTAATTAAATAAACGGCGGACATTTTGTTAATGGGGATTTTGCTGTCAAATTGAAAGGAAGTCGCGGGCAACACCATGGGCGGAAAGCTGGTTAATAGTAAAAAGAGGTAAAGTTTGTGAGGTTGTAAGAGTAATCTCTGGATCTACTGAACTGATTATGAAAATTCTTTTAACAAAAGAAAGGCACATTATTTGTGAGTGTCCTAGGGTATATTGCCTAATGAAGTGGGCACAGGTCAGCTTATAGAATAACATTATTCTTCTTCTTCTTCGAAGTGCCTCTCCAATTACTGGAGGTTGGCCGTCAGTTCGGAAAACTTTAGTCTGTCCTTCACAAGGCGGAACAGTTCTGCGGCGCTGTTAATGCCGGTCCACTCGCGAATATTGCGCAGCCACGACTTTCTTCTTCGGCCTACTGATCTTTTTCCAGCCACTAACATAACATTATTAGCCAATTATTATTTTTGTACACATAACAAATTGTATATTCACCGCCATGCCTATTATTTTGCAATCAAAATAAATCAATCGAGTATCTTATTACGGTTTAAGTCATTTATTTCTCAAAACAGAATACAATAATTCACTTACATTGAGAAACACAAGATTATTAAACATTAAGTGATCGGTGCGTGTCGAGAACATATGAACAGATCTTAATTTATGATTATTATATGTACTTATTCCAGACTGTATCTCAACATGCAACCCACAGTGACTAGTTGGAGCAGTTCCGGTGATGAGTTCTCTCTGGTGTGGGACCAATGCGCTCTCAGTGAATGGGTGGAGATGCCCAGTAATGGGCTCAAGTATTGCGCTCTGATACCTGGTGCCATCAGGGGAGCTCTCCAGATGGTGCAGCTTGATGTGCAGTGCTGGTTTGTGCAGGTATTTTAAGTATTTAGCTGTAGATTTATACCTGAGCAATGCAGTAAATCTGTAATCAGTATGAACCTGCCTGACACATATTTCAGGCAGTGTCGTCATCAGGAATATTTAGCGCCATCTAGCGATTACATTAAACATTACATAATGTAAAAATTTTCAGGTTTAGTTGGCATCTTAAATCATAGATGGCAGTAATATTGTATCCGAAAAACAGAAACTCATTTATTCTTTTCTTATTCTAGGATCAACTAAAAGGCGATGCTGTTACAGAATTGAGAGTAAAATATATTAAGAGATTAGAGGATGCAGTGCCTGCTGGCGAAGACTAGTCTTATTCCATTCCTAATTTAAATAATATAAACATAAACATATAACATACCATCACGCCTGTATTCCCCGAAGGGTTAGGCAGAGGTGTACACCCACATTTCGCCGGTATGTTTAGGTCCCATGTAATAGGGGGCGAGCCTATTGCCATTAACCGGGCACAAATCCAGACTCCGAGCTGCTACTGGGAATTTCATAGAAAAACCCAATAACACTTTGCTCGACCTGGGAATCGAACCCAGGACCTCTAGCGCAGCAGTCGCGCTTGGGACCACTAGACTAATGAGGCAGTTAAATAATATACTTAGTTTGTATTAGTGTTAAATTACGCGTTGTAAGTTATAAATCTTTGTCAAGCTTTATTAATATGTATAAGCTTAAGTTATTATCGTTTTAAGAACCTCTGGCTTAGAAAAGTATGTCATATGTGGGCAAATACTCCGTACTCTGCCAATGTTGAAATAATGACAGACTATAGACATATTTTTTATCAATGAAGTGATTATGTATGTTCGCTTTGTATTATCGACGTACTTGCTGATTAAATAAGTTTCTAATCGTCCATATTACTTTTTTTACTTTTGTATGTAGGCCTACCTCATTCTCAAACCCGTGTCTAACTGCAGATCGGTTTACGATTAAATATAGACCTTTTTATAACGAAATCACTCTTGATAAAGACAAGGTTAATATCAAGTAGTTTTTTTATCCAATGGCGTCGGCATTTCCTAAATGAATATCTGAGACGGAATTTAAAACAGAACAAATACTTTTTTTTTGGGTTTTGGGTGTGTATTTATAACAATGCAGGTTTGGATGTGAAATGGTCTTCAGGAGGAAGAAACACCCGATAATGTGGCTACATACATACATACACTCACGCCTTTTTCCCATAGGGGTAGGCAGAAACTACAGAACGCCATCTGCTACGATTCTTGCATACTTCTTTTGGCTACAGTCTACAGGGGCCGTATTACCACGTATTAATGCCATCATTTTTAGGTCGTCAGAGAGGGATGCCGCTCTGCAGGTTAAATAGTGGCGTCCCTCTTTCACAACGTAAAAATGATGGCATTAATACGTGGTAATACGGCCCCAGGTATTCATATTCACAAACTTTACTTTATCATTCATTATTTTGTGTCATTGATATTTCACACTTACCTACTTAGGTAAGTGTGAAATATAAATGACATTCAAAATAATAACATCCTTAAAAATGTAAGCACTATTGTTATTTTATTCGTTGTGGCAATTTCAATAAAAAAAACAATAATGACGGTGACAAACTTTGAAAATGTCAAAAATAATGTCAAAATTTTAAATCAAACGGTATTTACGCAGATCGGAGAAAATAATAATACCCAAAAAAATAAATAATGTGAAACCTATTAAGATCGAGGGGAAGGGGGATGAACGTCCCAATAACACAACCGGTACGTAACTAGGTACCTACCTACCTATAAGCTTCATTGTTGTAACCATATTATACTTAGCAGGAGAGCAAATGCTACCGGCCCCGCGCAAAAGGGGACCAAATCAGGCATCCTCCGCCTGAGCTTATTTTTTAAACGAAACAAGATTATGAAGACATTATTAAGTCGTCAAAGTGGATTATTCCATGACGAATATATTATGATAATTGAGTTTTTTTTTTCTACTTTCTTTATAAGTACCTACCTGAGAATCTACAGTAGGTAGATCAAGGGCCACTCAATAGAACATGCAACTGACAAAATTTACAAAATTCCTATCGTACAGTATCCACTATTTTACACACCAAAATATCATACGATAGCGATTTTTAAGCAAAAGTTTTAATACTCAATCCATAAATGTACAATCCAAATGTGTACAGTTTGATCGAAATAAGTAAGCCGATCGGAAGTTAGCCGTTCCGAACTACCGCGGTGATAAAATTGTTGGCGGTTTTAATACGTACATTAGAAATGTGAAACTTATACGACTCGTATTATCTTTACACCGACTCTTTCTATTAAAATTTACCACTTCTAAGCCACTTGCAGACAACTTCCGATCGGCTTACTTATTTCGAACAAACTGTACACACGGCTACACATCCAGCTATACAAATCCAGTTTAGACTGACCTCCCATTGTAAAGGTTTTCCGTACAATTCAAGGCCAGTCTATACTGGTTTATTATAGCTTAATGTGTAGTCGTGCGTACCTAAAATGTGATATAGCCGAATAATTTGCGAAAAAAAAACAAGTAAAATTTGAATTTCGCGCCCAAGGCTTTATAACTTAACTTTGCCATTTGACAGCTTTATAGATAACTTACTAGCTGTCCACCCACCTTCGCCGTTATTTTGGGTAGGTACATATAAACCTTCCTGTTGAATCACTCTATGTATAAAAAAAACGCATCAAAATCCGTTGCGTAGTTTGAAAGATCTAAGCATACATAAGGACAGATAGTCAACGGGAAGAAACTTTGTTTTATACTATGTAATATGTAAGTGATGATGATGGTAGCGGAAGGGATGTCGCACAGTGGCGTAGCGTGGGGGGAGCGGCGGGTGCGGTCCGCACCGGGCGGCACTTTATAGGGGGCGGCATTTCACGGGTGGTAAAAAAAAAATGTTTTTTTTTGTGAGAACATTTGTTTACTTTTTAGTTTAATCATGCCCTAATTTTTTTGTTATTCATCAGTGGCGGATTTAGAGATTTGCCGCCAGTAGGCTATACAAATACTGCCGCCCCTACTGACCTCTGCAATTTTATACTGTAGTACACAATTTATTACATTTTTCTTTGTTGTTCTTCAATTTTGCCTTCCTTTAACCATTTTTTTCTTATGATTGTGAATAGGGAATCAATATGTCAGTGCCTAATTTATTTAAACAACCAAGGATTTATTAAACGATTAGGTACACTAGAAATAGTTTTGGGTCTAATTCTGAGTTGTGAAAAGCAAAAAAGATGGGGTATGGTATGCTTTAATACAGCGATGGCCGACCGCATATTAGACCGAAAGAATATATAATAATATATTTTTTTTGTCTTAAAAAAGTATAGTTACACCTCATTTTATTAGATCCACTCGCAATTTAGTCAACGTCTAATGTGTTACACCTCATAAATATTTTTACCCGACTTCGCCAGAAGGAGGGTTATTTAAAATCATATCTCACTTATTTTTGTGAAGGAAAAATTCGACTGCGGACAGGATTTGAACATGCGTCTTCTTCACAGACTTAAAAAAAAACTGATATTTTGACGTGAGAATTTTCGATTGAAAATAAGGCTGCTTTTTTGATATTAAGTCAAAATAAGAATAAAAAACAGTGTGTTTGGGATATAAGAAGGTAAGTTTTCACCAAAGTTCGTGAAAAAAAAAAAATATAAAGAACCAAAAACTTGGATAATTGAATTTTTCACATAAATTTTGCGGGCATGTGAAAAAAGTGTAGATACAAAAGTTGTAGATCTCTACAACTTTGCCATTTAACTTTTTTCCATAACACTTGTAATTTTGTCGGAAATCGAGATACATTGTTTTTTACTCTAAACCCTTCAATGATTTGGGAATCAAGGATCAGGGAGTGCCAGTTACCTACATATCAAACACCGTTAGCGCAACTAACAAAACCTTTTGCTTTTTAAGTGTCTTATTCTGCCCATTCTTTTAATTCATTGGCAACTGCAGCTACTGAATCGTGTATAGAGACTTCACGCTTTTTCAGTATTAAATTTATTTTTATCCTATCTTGAATGTTAACCAATGAAAGTCTTTGAAATTTTGCAATAACAATCTTATCATTACAATACGTGTTCCTTGAACGTAGAACTTCATTTAAATATGTACACAATTAAAAAGTTACACGAGCTCAAAGATTGGTAATTTTCTATGAAATCGACTCAACTTCATGCTATGTAGATATTATTTCAAGATAAAGTGTCGATACAGAACCATTGTTACTCACGGGGAACCCAGATAATATAATGAATATACTTGTACAGAAAAAAAAAATACGTAATAACTATATCAAAAGAGTAATCTCCAAATTTCGGAACAAGAAATACGCGCGAAAATGTTGCAAATATATTGTTCTTTCACCTCTCGGGCAGGCGTTTGCATCGTTAGGGGTAGAGATAGCGACAACTGTGTAACATTGTTGCGTTCGCGAGAGACACCCCTCTCAATTTAAGGAATGCGCAGAATAAAACACTTAAAAAGCGAAAAGTTTTGTTGGTTTTGCTAACGGTGCTTGATATGTAACTGGCCACTCCCTGATCCTTGATTCCCAAATGAAAAAGGATCGTATTCCGCTAACAATCCCAAATCATACTATAATTTCCGTTATTTAAGTGAGGTTTGTTTTAAAAAAATGTGGTGAAACACATTACACGTTGAATAAATTGTGAATCCACTCACACTAATAACATTTACGTATATTTTTTTTTATTCAGTAAGATGTCATTTATTTTCCAAAACTTGCCGCCCCCTCAAATCTACCGCCCTAGGCTCCAGCCTACTCAGCCTATTGGTAAATCCGCCACTGTTATTCATTTAAAAAATGAAAGGGCGGCAAATTCGAGATCCGCACCGGGTGCTAGTGACCCATGCAGGCTACGCCACTGATGTCGCAATAGGTTCCCTTTCATGGTCATCGCCCATATCTTTCCTTTACTCGTACTCGATTAGGTACTCATTAATTTTGCTGCTATTTTCAGATAGAATTACATAATTTTCATTTCTATTTACAAACCTAGCACAAATTTTTCCAATTTAACAATTGAACATGACAATACGTTGAACAGGTGCTTGAATTGAAGTGGTTTTGTATCTTTATGAGATGCAGTGACAATTGGAGCGACATCATTTGCACTCTCGGAGCGGATGTATTCAATTGGTTGTTTATGACACCGAAAGCGAATAACCCCGAGTAGAGGTTACAGATTTTATTATTGCTTATCGTCATTCCTTGGGCGCAAAATTCATATTTATTAGAGATGATTATTATAATTATTTATTTAGGGATTAAGCAAATTTAAGTAAGGTACCTCTATAAAACAGTCTGGAGGTACGCCCGGCTACACATCAAGCTATACAAAACCAGTTTACGCTGGCCTCTTTTCATACGGGAAAACTATACAATGCCAGATCAGCTTAAACTGGATTTGTATAGGTTGACCTGTAGCCGTGTGTACAGTCAAGAAAAGATCTAGGTATACCTAGAGGCAGCTACCGAGAATCTGTCTTGATATAGATTTTTTTATAAAGAATTATACGCCAAAGCGTGTCATATGCAGACTGCTAACAAAACCAGAATAAAAACCAAGAATACTTAAATTGAATTTCGCGCCCAAGGCTGAACGGTTAGCCTTAAGTCAATCGTGGTAGGATTAAATTTGAGTATTATATAATTATGTAGAAGGTAGGTAGATTATTAGATACCTACTAGACTTTGTCTGGGTTGGTACTTGGTACCACCGTATTGCCCAATGACGTATATTTTGAATATCATTGGTATTGCCTAATATTTTGCCGCTATCACATAGGTACTATTTTTTTATTATAAAACCAAACTTTATATCAAAATATCGTAATCAATTTGATTCTAGAAAAAGTCTACATAACATGGACATTTAATATTACTTAAGCCATGGCATATAAAATAGAATAATACGTCGTTGTACGTACTTAAGTAGGTATATTGAAATAATAATTGTAGTATTGAAATAATATATTGTAGACATTTCCGAACGCAACTTTTTTAAGATTACTTTGCGGGTAGTTTACGCACTTTTTCGCCGTGACGAAATACTCATTTGAGATTTATTCAGTCAAAGTCGTATTCGCTGGATGACCTGTGGGAAGGACGATAGAATTCAATGAACCCTGTGTTTTCCTTTGGAAATAACTTTTTGAACTTTGTAGTGATAGTGTTTTAGGTAGTGTGAAGTGCATGGAACGCTTACATCTAACACTGAGATTTCGTGATGGCCGGATTATTGTGGTGAGTACGCACGCCTTTGATCGTTATACTTTTTTTATTTGATCCTTCTTTAACCAAACTGACCTTGTCGTATGTAGTAATAATCGGTGATAATAGCAATACTTTAAGTATATCTACTATATGTACCTTTAGGCTACTACTAAGTAGGCTAGTTTAAACATTACAAGATTCATAATAGTTATCTGACAGTTTTGACTTTCAACATAACATAACTTACGCAAAATACGCTTGCTGATCTGGTATCATCGTGCGACGGGTCGTTGAGCTCCCTAAATAATGTTTGAGCTACACAATGATTATGCATGCGTGCAGTTTGGACAGGACAACTCAAAGCTGATATGGCCCTTTCTTTAAAAGGCCTGTTCAGATATTGGCCTACATTGTAAAACTCGCATATTTGATAATACTAGGTACTATCTGGACTTTAAAAGAGACCCTGGTTTTCGGAATTTGTTTCAGTGAAATAATAAAACATTGACTTGTCAAACTGCCTTTAAAAGATCTATTTACAGAAATAAATGCGTTACCGAGCCTGTTTAGGGAAAGGGAGGGGAAGTAGAAAAGGAGAAGGAAGGGGACTTGGGGAGGAATTGGGCCTCCAGCCCTCTCGCTCACCGAAAGAAGCGCAGCAGCGAAACTCTACTAAGTAGTCGGACGTCGGTCTTCTGCGAGGGTGTGGTATTTTCCCGGTCAAGCGGGCCCATTCATGCTGCGAACAGCGTGGCTCAATCACAACGATTTAATTATTATAATTATATAATGTAACTTTACGATGCAACTCAGCTCCGTGGTTCGCGAGAATTAATTTAGTTTTCGAATTTTCTCCAGTATTGTGCACCCACAGTTCTCTGGTATATTTAGGTTTGCTGTAATAGGGGCGAGCCTATTGCCATTAATCTGATAGTCTTGAATAAATGATTTTAGGACTTCGTTTGTTACAATATGGTGTAATTTATTGGCATGCAGGCACTCCACTCGAATCTGTAATTGTAGTTGTCGACGGTAAACAATAGGCAAATGCAATCAATACGTGGATTAATTGAGTACTTACTTATTGAGTGATTTTCGATAGGCCAGGAGAAACGGACTTATCAGGAATCATACCATCACGCCTGTATTCCCCGAAGGGTTTGGTAGCGATGTAAGTACTAAAGTTAATTTAAACGACAGTAGCCTAATGGCTAGGAGGACTGGAATGGCTTCGGTGTGCGATCATGTGGCTGCTGATCTGATATCCAAGCATTGCTCTACCGACGTGAACCCACTCGTAACACAAGCATTTAGCTTAGCACGAGGGAATAACCAGAATACTAGTAATGTGCGACCCACATCGCTAGAAACTTTTTTTTTTTAAAAGAAACACCCACATTTCGCTGATATGTTTGGGTACCATGTAATAGGGAATGGTCGTATATGTTTTTATACGCCCATTCCCTTTTACATGGAGATTTACTTACCATACCATTCCTACTGCTACAACAACACCGAATTATGGTTGCTTTAATATTAAACTCCCTCATTAGTCTAGTGGTCCTAAGCGCGACTGCTACGCTTGCGGTCTTGAGGTCGCAAAGTGCTATTGCGTTTTTCTATGAAATTCTCAGTAGCAACTCGGAGTTTGGATATATGCCCGATGAATGGCAATAGGCTCACCCCCTATTATATGGGACCTAAACATAGCGGCGAACTGTGGATGTACGTTAAGTACCTACACCTCTGCCTAACCTTTCGGTAATGCAGGCGTGATGGTATGTTTATGTAAAATTAAATTGCCCATGATTTAACGGTGTTTTCATTACCAATCGCAGTGACGTGGTACTGCACGTGGTTTTACGACGTAGGTAATCAACGTAAGAGTTTGTTTCTGTTACATTTCTTGGTAAGTTTACGTCATTTTTCGTATCACACTCTTACTCATACTTGATGAAGGCCGTTGGTAGCCTGTATTGGCCTGTAGTGGTAGACAAACAAAAAAGGGATAGGTGGCAAAATGACACAAGTGATCAACATCATCGCAATTCATACAACATTCATAGAAATAAGTATAATATACTATAATCACGTCTGTATTCCCATTATTCGCCGGCATTTTTAGATCCCTTTTGCCATTAACATTTAAAATAGTAATTTTGTAGTAGTACCTAGTACTCAGTCCCCTTCCTTCCACTTCTGTATACTTATTTGCCACCTTATTTCTATATAAAAAAAACACATAAAACAACATCATACTAACGATTATACCTATGTTATTTTATGTATAAGTAACCACACAAAATATAGGTACGATCTATTTTAGTTTTTTTCGCTAATTGTATAATTTTTAGGTCTATAGCACATTCAATTCTATTACGATTTGCGATTATATTGATAACTGAGAACCTGTACTTACTTAGAAATCATTACCTATATTTATCTATTACTATTATTTGTTTGTCCACTGCTGGTTGAACGCCTCAGAGCCCAAGCTTCAGCTCTTTTCATCCAGTTGGTGGCTTGTAATCCACCTGGCCAGCCGGCGTCCTACATTACGTTTGCCTAGACGCGGTCTTCACTCTCATAGCCTGCTTTGAAATTGCCAATAAACTGCGCCAACTGCCAAAATGATCAGTATAAACAATTATCTACTAGGATAACATAAGTATCGCTTTAGTACTCAGTTATTTATATTGAATTGGTAGGTAATGACGCGATAACAAGGTACTGCCATGAACCTAGAATGTGTTAATACAACCTACAAATACGGAATCAGAAATTGAAATTTTAATTATGAGGCCAAGCGGACGCCTTTGTTAAACAAAGGATTTCAGATATTTACCTCCGTCACTGCACACTATTTAAACAATACCTACATCTATAAAAACACTGTCAACTAAGCTATAACAATGTATTTATGTGTTCATAATTTCATATACATTATGTGCTTCACTGATTTTACATAAAAATAAAATTGCTGTTTTATGTAAGTTCCAATGAAGTGTATGATAATGATTTATTGTATTTATGTATTGTTTTCAAAAACGGCTCAACTAACTAAAGATCTACTTCCTACAAAAAAAACGAATAGTGGTGCACTATTGTACACCTTCGCCGTTGTTTTTAAGGTTCCGTGTAATAGAGGTCTATAATTTATCTAAACGCTAAGATAACTAAAAAGTAAAAGTATCTACCCAACATCAATAATTATTCCACTATTTACATATTCTATGTACCAGGCTAGTAGAATGCATGAGGAGCTAGTTAAAACAGATGGAATGCAGACAATGAGTTCGTTAGCCGTAAGTACCCTCCTTTTAAGGGGTGTCACTCCAAGTTGCGAAAACCACAACGTATAATGTTATCTAACCAACAAAATAATACTATAACCTTTATTACAAAGATTTAAAGTTTATATTTCTATGTAAATATGGTTTTAAAACCGTAAATTGGTTGGTTTTGAGGAAAACTAAAGTGCACCTCTAAGGGAAAGTGCCATTCTATCTAGCTGTTTTTGATATGAAGTTCTTTAAAGTACGAAGAAAGTATGTATTTACATATTTATATAAATTTTATAAAGGATTACTGGTATCTCAAAGCGTACAGTCGCCATCAAATATATCGGAGCAAACAGACTTTTATTATCTGAGCAACTAGAGAAATTAAACCATATCTCAGCGACACAAGGGATGTTTTAGAATGAACACTAAACACGGCAGCTGTCATTCTGACATGTATGTTATCCCATTGAGATAAAGTTTAATTTCCCTAGTTGCTCAGATAATATTATGAACAGTCTATTCGGTAAGATTTATTTGATGGTGACTGTACCTATCAAGTGATGTATCTTTACGATACTGATACATACATACATACTGATGATACATACATACATACATACATATTGTCACGCTTGTCTCCCATTGGGGTAGGCAGAGACGATAGATTTCCACTTGCTACGATCCTGGCACACTACTTTCGCTTCATCTACATTCATTAATCTCTTCATGCATGACCGTCGGTTTAGGGTGCTCGGAACCTGGCTATTTTTAAGAACATCCGTAATTTGGGTGCTGTACGTTCGCCTAGGTCTTCCCCTTCCAACTCCATACTCACCATATATACTTGTTTCGTCAATCTCCGTTCATCCTTTCGGGGGGGATAAACTCCCAAAACCCTTACTCTCGCGCGGTTTCATTTGTATCCAAAAACTAGTTTCCCAGATTATGAGTAGCATATATCCTTCGGCGGGATGCAATCTATATCCTTGTCAAACCTTAGCGAAACTTCTTTAGCGGTTTAGACGTGTAATTGTAACAAACCGACGCGACGTCACTTTCGCATTTGTTAAACTTATTACTAAATGAGACTAGTTCCTACTAGTTCAGAGAGTAGACAGAATAAATGAGTTAAATAAGATATTCAGAAGTCTAGGCTATAATCCACCACGCTAGCCTACTGCGGGTTGGCAGACTTCACATGCCGTCAAGAAAATCTCTCAGGCATGCAGGTTTCCTCACGATGTTTTCCTTCACCGTTTAAGCGCGTGATAATTAATTATTAATACACCTAATCCGTCTCGTTCTGAGAGGAGACCCGTGCCCAGCAGTGGGACAATGTAATGGGTTGATGATGAATTCAGGAGTCTACCTCATGAATTTAGTGGTCCTAAACACGACTACATTTGCCCTGAAAAGGAGATTTCTTGATGACGTAATGACTTTATATAACTACCTCAATCTTGGGGTTCGGTTTTTCGAGCATTGTTATAGGGTTCTTCTATGAAATTCGCAGCTTAGAAGCTCAGATAATTAATTTATTAATGCAATAAGCCGGTTAATGGCAATAAGCTCGCCCCAATTACATGGGGTCTAAACCTACCCGCGAACCGTAGGTGTACATTTGTACACCTCTGCTTATCTTTTCGGGTTTGCCTTCTCATTGCTTGATGTGTTTACTCCATATTATACACTCCACACATTACACAATTGTAACGTCGAAAAGTTGAAAAACTACTCGTTATGTAAGTAAAATAGTATGAATTAGGTACCTACAAACTAATTATTAATTTAGTTCTATGTACTGATAATATTACAGAATACTTTGTCAAAACATTATATTTCCCTAATATCAATTATTTGATTGAAATATGATCTAACAATACGTAGGCGTCAATTTAGGTATTAGTAACACATTAATTATGTAAGTTATTAGCTATTGTTACAAATAATAATACCTACCTAACTTATGTATTTAAATACCATATTGACGTCAGTCAATCGCAAGTTAAAATGTTATAATACTTTAGATAAAAATACGATTTATGCCGTATTATAAAAAAACTATTTACTAGATCTCGTCCAAACCAATTATCGGTGGGAGTTTACATGGTAATCTACATCATATATATTTTTTTGGTTTTATCGTCCTCATATTTTAGAAGTTACAGGGGGGGGGGGACACACATTTTACCACTTTGGAAGTGTCTCTCGCGCAAAATATTCAGTTTATGACGTATTAAAAAAAAACTATTTACTAGATCTCCTTCAAATCAATTTTCGGTGGAAGTTTACATGGTAATGTACATCATATATTTTTTTTAGTTTTATCGTTCTCTTATTTTAGAAGTTACAGGGGGGGGGGACACCCATTTTACCATTTTGGAAGTGTTTCTCGCGCATACTGTTCAGTTTAGAAAAAAAAAAAAAATATTAGAAACCTCAATATCATTTTTGAAGACCTATCCATAGATACCCCACACGTATGGGTTTGATGAAAAAAAAAATTTGAGTTTCAGTTTTTTTTTCTATTTTTGTGCGGTTCATAGAATACATCTGCTTACCAAGTTTCAACAGCATAGTTCTTATAGTTTCGAAAAAAAAGGCTGTGACACGATCGGACAGACAGACAGACGGACATGACGAATCTATAAGGGTTCCGTTTTTTGCCATTTGGCTACGGAACCCTAAAAAGCACCCTTTTACTTCTAGTCGTCATAATAAAGTATACAGCGATAGATACATTTAACTTGTTTAATCAAAGTATTTTTTTTTATATTGGCCATAGATAAGCCTCTTTGGCTACTATCTCACCCGATGACGCAGTTGCAAGCAAGGTTTCTTAGAAGTAAACTATTCACACGGAAGAAATAATTCAATTTAATTACTCGTATGTTATTGAGCTACAATTTACGAAAAAACCCATGTCATCATGTACATAAAACACTTAAATATTCTAAAAAAAATAAGTATAAAAATATTATTCTGTGTCTTTTATAACTAAGTATGTATAATTAAAATCTAAATGACTGTTCTAATATGAGTTACAGTCAAAGTTATTAATGAAATCATTCCATTTTGCATGGAAAACACTAAGTGCCCTGTCTTTATCTACTGGTTCTAAAACACTATATTTTAATGAATTAATTGCTAAAGTCTTCAACATTTTCAAGTCCGACAGTCTACTGGCAACACCAACAAATGCTACATAGAAATCATCAGATAACGGATCAGCTTCCCAAACCCCAGGGTCATCACTAGACAAAACAACAGGCAAATTCAAACTCAAGAAAATATTCAAAGGATGGTTTCTGACGTCCCTGACTAGAGAAAGTACAGTATTTGATAAAACACTAACTTCTAAACCTATATCCTTGTTAATCACTTCTTGTCTAAGCACTGGGTGCTTAGCCAACGCGAACGCATGTCCGATTCTTTTAGCACCTAATAGAATAGCATCTACTAAGTTATTATCACTCGAAGTTCCGAACCAATTTGTCTCTCCGGCGTGGAAGAAGAAATTGAGATCTTGTGCTGCAAGCAGTTGTGGTACAAATTCAATTAAAGGACTCCCAGCGTCCTCTTGTCCAACTAAATCGAACCCAGCAATGAGTTCCGGCATATCTTTCTTTAATTGTCTAGCTACTCTTATATATTCATCTAATGTTGGTTTATTAATCGTTCTAGATGTTGCAAAAATCAGTTTCGCTCCTATGAAATCCGGATGGTCGCTGACGAATTTTTTTATAATTCTGTTGTAAGCTTTTGCTGTTATTTCTTTATCGTATGTAGTGCCGTCTAATTCATATAGTTCGGGGCATACAGTTCGGAGTTCAATATACATAACATTATCTTCTCTAAATGATGTAAATACATCATACAAATACTTTTCCCAGTTTGGTCTGTAGGTTAGTAAATTGTGAACTGTGTGAAAATAGCCTCTAAACTTGTCCCAAATTTGATTTATCGAAGGATACACAATGTCAGGGTTTTCTACAACCAGCGTGAATTGCTTTCTGATGTGTGCATCAAATTGTGAAACATTATCTGACGTGCGTCTCACTTCACTCATTAGCAGCCAATCAGTTTCACAAGAAACGTTGGGAACGTTGTTTGAAAACAGGAAATTCACGTTTTTCTCAAAACACACATAGAGATGGTCCATGTAAGTGATATTCAATAAATAATCAGGTCCCAGTAACGCCATATCGTGGACATGTAACACACCTCCTTTGGGCATACTCTTGATGATCTTATAAACTTTAGATTTGTGAATATTGTCTTTGTAGTTGAAGAAGTGGTGTGACATATTAAAATTATCCGGGTTGTTGAATCCATCGTCGATTTCTTTGAATTTATGTTGCATTAAACAATTGTTAACCGTATTTTCTCTATCACTAAGTACCGTTTTTCCACCGAGCGCAATTTGTAATTCAAATTCAAGTAACCGCTTTCTTGCCTCATAGTAATTATTATCACATTTTACGTAAATAAAAAGCACTGTTATAAAAATAGAGCGCATATTGTATCGCACGTTCGCCACGGCCTGCCGTCAGAGGGCTACTGAATTCTGCCGTCGACTTATTTATGATAAACCAAGATTTTTGCATAACACTGTCATCTGTTGCAGTAATAATTTATAGAAGTTTATTGTTGTATTGGTTAATAAGTATTTATAGCCTAGTGGATAAAACGCTGGTATGCTGCGCACGCGCGCTCGGCGGCCTTGCGTGTGCGCACTTCAGACTTTTCGAATTCTGTGCTGATTAAAAACTGATAGAAGGCTTGTACATATGATTCTTATACGTGTGTGAAAACCGCCAATCCCGATTAGAAGAGCGTGGGTCTGTATTTGACATTTAACCCCTCTTAATTTAAGTGGAAGCCCTGTATCAGCTATGGGACAGTATTGGACTTATCTAACCGAACATAAAGACATACACACAGTCGATCACAGGACGTACTTCTTTTTTTAAGTCAGTTAAATGCGAAAATAACTGTGTATAATTTGTTATGTTTTCAAGTCTAATCGCCTGAACAATTTCGATAAAATTTTGTAAGGAAATAGGTACCTAAGTAGATTGCATCCTGAGAAAGGACATAGGCTATTTTTTGTCTCGAAATTCCTTTGGGTGGCGAGTGAGACTGCGGGCACCAATAAGTATAGTACTAGTAGTGTCTCGCTGGCATGTCTACATGCCAGCATGAATGGGTCAGCACGACCGGGGAAGTACTACCCTCCCACAGTATATCGACGTTAAGTAGCAGTATGCATACTGAAGCGTTTCGTACGGTGAGTGTTGAGCGTCGGAGGCCCAATTCCACCCTCAGTCCCCTTCCTTCTTCTTCTTTCCTTCCCCTCTCTTTTCATTGACTCGACAACGCATCTGCGATTCCTTTGGTATTGTAGTTAGTTGTCCATGGGCGGCGGCGTACAAACGAGCAGGCGAGCCATCTGATGGTCCCATAAAAAAGTATTTAGATAAAAGAGAAATAACACTCCGTACATAAACACAAAATCTCAGAAACTATAGAGCTTACGTACTTCAAATTTTGCAGGGTCCTTATAGAGTGTAGGCGTAGGCATCCGCTACCAAATGATTATGGAAAATTCCTACTGGATCTCAGATCAAATAAAAAGTTAAGATGGAACTTTGCGAACAAAGAAGTGAGGCCGGCTAAAACTACGCCTTGCCGTGTACAAACACAATTTTACACTATATAACAATACTGAAACTACGCCTTATCTTGTCAGTCAAGCTTTCGATAGCTCTATAGCTCGAATGACAAGATAAGGCGTAGTTGCGGTATACGTGTGTGCCTGTAATTGTGTTTGTACACGGCAAGGCGTAGTTTTAGCCGGCCTCAATTCTGTGTTCGCAAAGTTCCATCTTAACTTTTTTTTTGATCTGTGTACTGGATTGGTAAAAAAACGAGGTCAGAACGGTGACCAACGCGGGTCACAGCTGTTCTTTGTAATATTGTATTGTATTTATATTGTAGAGAAATTGAATGGCTACGTTATTACTGGTAAATTGTTATGTGATCGTTAGATATTTAATGTGTAATTACCGCGTCAATAATATTACTGAGGAAAAATCTTAGTGCAGTACTTTTCTTGAATTTTTTCCTTCTTGTAATATGTCACCAATAGATGTTGTTGATCTCACCTAAATAGGAACAATATGGATGAGAAATTTACCATCATAGATAGAGAGAAATCATTGCTTTATTACCTAATAGGCAAACCATAGGACACCGTTTGTAATCTATAATAATGTTCGAAAATGTAGGCGTACAAATTAAAAAATGCTATGATGCTGTTACAATAAAACCAATGCATTCAATTTCAGTAATTATTTTTAATAGGTATGTTTAATACAGAAAACACATAAAGTCTTTGTTCCACGTTGGTTATCGATACATACATATAAGGAAAACATCAATTTGAGTCTAAATTTAACCATTGTTTTAATACGATTTGCAGTCAAAGTTGTTAATGAAATGATCCCACTTTTCATTAAAACTACGAAGCGCCCTGTCTTTACTCACTGATTCTAAAGCACTATATTTTAAAGAATTAATGGCTAAAGTCTTCAACATTCTCAAGTCCGACAGTCTACTGGCAACACCAACAAATGCTACATAGAAATCATCAGACAGCGGATCAGCTTCCCAAACCCCAGGGTCATCACTAGACAAAACAACAGGCAAATTCAAACTCAAGAAAATATTTAAAGGATGGTTTCTGACGTCCCTGACTAGAGAAAGTACAGTATTTGATAAAACACTAACTTCTAAACCTATATCCTTGTTAATCACTTCTTGTATAAGCACTGGGTGCTTAGCCAACGCGTACGCATGTCCGATTCTTTTAGCACCTAATAGAATAGCATCTACTAAGTTATTATCACTCGAAGTTCCGAACCAATTGGTCTCTCCTGCGTGGAAGAAGAAGTTGAGGTCTTGTGCTGCAAGCAGTTGCGGGACAAATTCAATTAGAGGATTCCCAATGTCCTCCTGTCCGACTAAATCGAATCCAGCAAAAATGTCCGGCATATCTTTCTTTATTTGCCTTGCTACTCTTATATATTCATCTATTACAGGTGTATCAACCTTCCGTATTGGGGCAAAAATCAATTTTGCTCCTATGAAATCCGGATTTTCTTTGACGAATCTGTGTATTGTTTTCCTGTAGGCTTTAGCTGTTATTTGCATATCGTATACAGTTCCATCCAATTCGTAGAGTTCGGGTAATATGCTCCGGACTTCAACATACATGATATTGTCTGCTTTAAACAATGTTAGAGCATCATAGAAATACTTTTCCCAGTTAGGTCTGTAGGTGAGTAAAGACGCGACGGTGCCAAAATAGTCCATAAATCTCTTCCAACTTTCTTTTATGGTCGGGTATAATACATCGGGCATATCCACAACCATAGTGAATTGTTTTCTGATGTAAGCATCGAATTGTGTTATATTACCTGACACCCGTCTCAAATCACTCATAAGCCGCCAATGAGATTCACAAGAAATATTTGGAGTGTTGTTTGAGAACCGAAACGTTATTTTTTTATTTAAACACACATACAAATGGTCCATGTAAGTGATATTCAACAAATAATCAGGTCCGAGTAATGCCATATCGTGGACATGTAACACACCTCCTTTGGGCATACTCTTGATGATCTTATAAACTTTAGATTTGTGAATATTGTCTTTGTAGTTAAAGAAATGGTGTGACATATTGAAATTGTCCGGGTTGTTGAATCCATAGTCGACTTCGTTGAATTTATGTTGCATTAAACAATTGTTGACTGCATTTTCTTTATCACTGAGTACCGTTTTTCCACCGAGTGCGGCCCGTAATTCACGTTCGAGTAACTGCTTTCGTCTCTCGTAGTAATTGTTGTCACAATTTGCGTAAATAAACAGTATTGTTAGAATTATAAAGCGCATATTTGTATCGCACGTACGCCGCGGTGTGGCGTCGGTTAGCTACTGAGTTGTGCCGAGCGACGACCTATGACAAAAACACAATAACATGATAACCGAGACTTTGTATGGTATTGTAATAATAAATTTATATCGGTATTGTGATGCGTGAGAGTGACAGTTTTATTGAAGAACTACGTCCAGTAGGTATTGTACATAATGTGATCTGAAGAACGACGAAATTATTTTGTTTGATTTTCGCCCCGGCGTTTTGCGAATTAAACACATGATATTTTATTTATCTATCGAGAGACTGTACCTGCAAATAAGTTGACTGTGTTTCATGTCTCTGTGCGATTGCATGGGACGGCTAGGTGCGATCAAAGTTTTTGCGCGATAAATGTCCGCTTGCTTAACGGGGCATCTATCCTAAACGTAATTTACATGGATAAGCCAACTACTTATCCCCTATATGGGATAGTTGTCCAAAAATGTTGAGGTCCCCAAAAATCGTCGATACTCTGGAAATATAGAACATAATGTATATTCCTTTCATAAATTTGAAGATATTAACCAAAGTACCTACCCGTTTTACAAATAAAGAATCTTGCTTTTTGTACAGTCGCCAGCAGGTCAAGATATATAAAACTGTCAAATTTCTCCAAATGATTTTAACCCTTAAGAGGATAGTATCCGCTCCGCGCTCCATACAAACGTAGTTTGGTCTTATCTTGAATATTAACAATTAAAAGTCTTTGGAATTTTGCAGTAACAATCTTATCATTAAAATACGTGTTCCTGTAGTATAAAATTTCATTTCAATATACGGTTAAAAAGTTACACGAGCTCAAAGATTGGCAATTTTCGTTGAAAAACGGCCCAACTTTATGCTAGTATTTCT
This sequence comes from Subacronicta megacephala, assembly GCA_958496365.1. NCBI lineage: Eukaryota > Metazoa > Arthropoda > Insecta > Lepidoptera > Noctuidae > Subacronicta > Subacronicta megacephala. The sequence goes on from OY292534.1 coordinate 2,980,605, forward strand.
CGACAAGGGTGTTTAATATTTTTCGTGCATATTATGCGTCCAGCAGAAAAAACTTTATTTATTCATTTAATATCACAAATTCTTTTAAAGAAATCAGGACGTTATAAAGTTATGCTTATATGCAAGTCACTTTTGTTGATAAAAATTACATAAGTAATAAGTTATACATAAAAAAAACTGCTAATTCTCATTTCTTTCGGTGTCCTTTTACTACTTTCTTGAATACATTTTGATTTTAACTAGAAATAACAATATTTTATATATACAAGATAACCATACGATAAAATTATATTAAATATCCAGCGTTTACAGCTAAAATAAATACAGTTTATACCGAAATAAACTAAAATTTTATTTATTAATTGTTTAGTACTTATTTTTTCTGATTACCATCGGTTTGAAATGAAATGTTAAATTAAAGTGTGTATATGGCTTTAAATGCTGTTAAACAGCCATCACGCTCCCCGCACGTCTCTTAGTCAATAAGCTAACGTCACAGTGGATTCAAATTTCTGCGCGATATAAAAATATTTACGTGTGAAACTTAGGGGGAGGTGATTATTCTGGAATCGTACTCTTTCCTTTCGTCAGTATTGTCATGTAAGTATTTAAAATTTTGTTTACTACGTAGGTAATCTTCAATTTTAATAGTTACCTTCGAAGTATAAAATAGGTACAAAGTTCGTAATATTTATATTCTTTGGAGGAAAAATAAAATAAGATTAAAACCTCATTACCTTCTTTCTCATTAACTTCGTTTACCGTCGTTTTTTTAAGCGACGGTGATGAGGTCAATACGATGGCTATTAGAATAAATTTTATGTGAATTTATTGTTAATTTCTACGTTGTAGTACTCCCAGCTGAACAAGATCCTCTCGCTAGACCGGCCTAAGCCCAATCCCTAGTTCATCGCCAAATTGTTTGGGTTTCAATAATAGTAATTCTTGTCAACAGTGTTTAAAAAAGAATGTTCTTCTGAGGAAGCTTCGCTACCGAAATAAAAAAGAAATAAGTATTATGAAACAAGAAATAGAAAAAAATAAGAAACAAAAAGATGCTATGAGAAAAATGTTATATAGAGTAAATAAAAATAAAAAATATCTGAAGGTACTACTGAAGAAAAAATTGAAGGTTTGTTGGCGAAATTCTTTCAAGAAGTGTTGAGGAAGGCTTTAAGAGTAATGTCCCTCGCGAACGAAACAATGTTGCACGGTGGTCCCTGTCTCTATCCCTCACTATGCGAACGCGTGCCCGAGAGGTGAAACAACAATACATTTGCAACATTTTCGCGCGTATTTCTTGTTCCGTAATTTGGGAATTACTCTTTTAATATAGTTATTACGTAGATATTTTTTTATGTAAAAGGATATTCGTTATATTATCTGGGTTCCCCATGAGTCAAAATGGTTCTGTATTGATACATTATCTTGAAATACAAGCATAAAGTTCAGTCGTTTCGAAAATTACCAATCTTTGAGCTCGTGTAACTTTTTAACCATGTATTGAAATGAAGATTTACATTCAAGGAACACGTATTCTAATAATAAGATTGTTACTGCAAAATTTCAAAGACTTTCATTTGTTAATATTCAAGATAAGACCAAACTACGTTTGTATGGAGAGCGGAGCGGATACTATCCTCTTAAATGCTGGAGAAAGAAGGACAAAAAAGTGTTCTCTGATGTAGTTATGACCAAAAAATAAAAAATACAAGCTTTTGACACAATCAAAAATATTTACAACAAGAAATAAAAAAGGGACTGGAACGCCTAAGAGAGATAATTTTACAGAGCAATTAATTGGGGAGTTTTTCGACGACGACGTAGTCAGTAGAATTGCAGCTGATAAGAAAGAATATATAACTAAAAACAAATTTAAAAAAATAGAAAAGATATTTAACAGACACATTAACCAATTTATACAAAAAGTTTACGCAAACTTCGAATCTGAAGGTAACGTATCAAATTTTTTGTAAATAACGCCCGTTATTGGGTTTTATACCCTAAGGAGTCCAGTGGAAATACGTGTGCTTGCAAAAATCATATTTAATGTTATTAGTATTTCATATTAAAATTTAATCTTTTGTAGGTATATTTTCTTTCTGTTTATCTTCATTTCCATCACACCCCTTTTTCCCACACAAATCATTACCCTCTCTTACGTTCTCATTACCGTCTCATTTAGTTTTTTAATATGTAAATAGTTTCATAGACATCCGCTTAAAGAATGTATAAACTACAAAATATTAAAAGATTTTCAGTATATCAATGATATTACGTAAAAAAACAAAGATATTCAATGATTAATTTGAAATTTTGATATGCAGCGGAATATGCACGAAATATGCGAAACACCCACAATGTATCAATACAGAAACATTCTGATTCGAAAGAAACCCAGATAATATAGTGAATATATTTTTACAAGATTCTTTTTTTACGTATTAACAATATTATAGGAATAATCTCCAAAATTCGGAACATAAGAAATACGCGTGAAAATGTTGCAAATGTATTGTTGTTTCTCCTCTCGGGCACGCGCATCGCGAGGGATAGAGACAGCGACAACTGTGCAACATTGTTGCGTTCGCGAGGGACACTCCTCTTAAATTGTTTGAAGATAAAGTTCAAAATCAACTGAGAAAAATTGTCATTTTGTGGTAACTTGATGTGCTGGCCATCATACAATAAGATATAAAGTAATTTAAAAAAGTGGGGCATCTATCTTGCATTTACCCTAGTATAAAAATAAACTATATTATGTTACAGTCTGTCAGTGCTTTCGGGTGATGTAACTAGAACCAAATAGGTACCTACTACGTACATGAGCAAACAGAGGTGGCTTTATATTCGCGCATATTAAAATAATGAATTTATTTATTCATTTATCCATAGGAAAACAAACAGCATTTATAATAACATTTAAACAAGTTACATCAATGTGACACAAAAAGCCAATAAAGTTTTCACTATTGTGTAAACATGGAGTGAACATAATAATGTAGAAATAAAGGAGAAAGAGAAAAACTATTTCTAAGAATTTCTAGACTTAAAGCAAAAAAAATACTATTTAAAAACAAAATGTACTACTATTTATTCAAACAATTAGCTGTCTCGCTTTTTAAACAGTTGGATAAATGTATATGGCATGGGAGAATTAATACGAAAAGGTTTTGTTTTTTAAGATTATTGATTTCCATCACTCGGTCGGATAAATTTTAATAGCACTCTATCTGCTCTTTCCTAGATTATAAGTAGTCAGTTGGGACTGATCATTGTGATAATCGCTGTATTTCAAATGACAAGGTATGTCCAGAATTTAAAATAGATCCTGATTCTTCGAGTTTGTTTCGGCGTTTCCTAAAGTACTAAAATTGTAAAAAAGTACTCAAAATTGTAAAACAATAACTTGAAAGAGTGTATTTATGAGGTCGGCCTTCTTACAGAAATACTTAATTCTTTTGATAAGAATCAATCAAAGAAATACCTAAATAACAGCTAAGATTGTTTGTACAATATTATGCAAGACTGGCTGTCTCACTTTAAATCCTTTTGACGTATTTTTTTTGGTATGGCAGGATTTTTATTCCACGAATGACAAAGCCATCACTTAAATATTCCTAGAAACATCTAACGATCCACCGCAATTAGAAGATTAAAGGCATAGGTGACAGGCAACCCCGCGCCAACGTGTGTCGCGTCGGCCATGTTTTTTTTTTCAACCGGTGCAGGGCGGTACGCTAAAGTGCCACTTAATTCATCCCAACCCCTTGCCGGGAAATCTGCATCGCCGCCATTGCTCGCCCGCTGATTTTTTTCTTTACTCTTTGAAAACGAACCCCTTTTTGTGATGTAATGTATACCCGAGTTGTGTTTTAGATTCCTTTTTCTTTGCCATAATCGTCTCGTATGTTTTTAAATAATTGCCGGAGGTTTTGTGAGAAACTTAGCTAAAGAGGTTGGTCTTTTAGTTGAGTTTTGGCGGTATTTATTCGTGTGTGTAGAATTGTAATGTTACCTACCTAAAATTATTATGAGTGGGAATTTTAATTTCACTTAGGCTGATGCGCAGTGGTTCAAAGTGAATGAAATCGATTGTTGGATAATTCGATTCCCAGCTCTAGATATATTGTAATAATCTCTAAAAAAAGTATACTTACCTATGCAAGTTGAATAATTTATTTTAAAATGTTCAAAAATAAGTTTATGCGTGTATATCTGAGCGAAATAAGCTCCTACGTAGTAAGGCTGGGTGAGGTACCAGTGATAAGGTAAGTGCCTGCTTAATAACTACAAAATAATTTAAATTTCGATAAATTTTAGCCGCCCTAGTCCCCAGCCTACTCAGAATATTGGTAACTCCGCCACTGAAACACACGTTCCTTTATAGAAGCTAAATAAAATCGTACCAAATCAACCCATCATCATCATCAACCCATTACATTGTCCCACTGCTGGGCACGGGTCTCCTCTCAGAACGAGAGGGATAAGGCTATAGTCCACCACGCTAGCCTACTGCGGGTTGGCAGACTTCACATGCCGTCAAGAAAATCTCTCAGGCATGCAGGTTTCCTCACGATGCTTTCCTTCACCGTTTAAGCGCGTGATAATTAATTATTTATACGCACATGACTTCGAAAAGACAGAGGTGCGTGCCTTGGATTCGAACTCGAGACCTTTGACTTGGCAGTCCAATGATCATATCACAAGGCTAGGTATCACTGAACTGCAGCACACCAAATCAACCCCAATTCTTATAAAAAGTGGGGTTTCTCTTTTTCTGAGAGGAGACCTGCGTACCGAGCAGTGTTATTATCTAAATTGGTTGATGATTTCATACCACGTTGAACATCAATGCTCACTAGGTATCTGCCTCTTCATAGAATATCATCTAATCATCTCTAAACACTGATAGAAATCTGTCGAAACAATTACTAATTAGTATAGATACCTAATCATTAATCCCCAATTAGGCTTGTTATTTTTATTTAAATTATAATATACCATCACGCCTGTTATTCCCCAAGGGTTAGGGAAAGGTGTAGTAATAAACATAGTTCATATTTCGATACCCCCAATGAACACTACGCCAACTCAATTTTTACTAATTTTCGGTTGCAAAAAACTTTTTTTTCTTTTTTTTTTCAAGAAATTTGTTGTGCGTAATATGATTACTTTAATGAGCAATTTTACATAAACAACCGAAAATTAGTAAAAATTGAGTTGGCGTAGTGTTCATTGGGGGTATCGATTTGTAATATAGTTAACTATTGCTTTCCATAACGAAGGTAATATGTCATATAGTTGGTAAGTAAGTATAAGCTTGACTTGGCAGGGGCACTGCCGTGCTCCCACAAAAATAGACATGATGACATAAGACGAGCATATTGCCATTAACAGGGCACAATACAAACTTCAGAGCTAATACTGAAAAACCCAATAACACTGCTCGACCCTGAAATCGAATCCAGGACCTCTAGCGTATTAGACGCGCTTCCGATCATTACACAAATGAGGCAGTCAATATATGTATTTAAATTAATACCATTGATAATAAAAAACCTCATATAGCGTGATGGTTTTTTCTCTATCAAAGTTAACAATATTATTCTGTAAATGTACAAGAAGTACGAAATATTAGACACGAAGAATCAAGCGGGCCTGGCAGCGAGCATATGAAAGAAAAGATTTTTTTTTTTCCTATCTCATACATAGACATTGTAGTATTGTAGGTAGGTATCCCCAAAACGTAACATAACATACCATCACGCCTGTATTCCCCGAAGGATTAGGCAGAGGTGTACACCCGCAGTTCGCCGGTATGTTTAGGTCCCATGTAATAGGGGGCGAGCCTATTGCCATTCACCGGGCACAAATACAGACTCCGAGCTGGTTCTGAGAATTTCATAGAAAAACCCAATAAACACTTTGCTCAACCTGGGGATCGAACTCAAGACCTCTAGCGTAGCGGTCGCTATTGGGACCACTAGACTAACGAGGCAGTATCCCCAAAAATAATAACATAAGCTATGTACCTAATCTGTGTTCCATTTTTTAAAGTGTCCCGGTCAGGGATAACATCATAAGTATAATTTTATAAAAAATGTGTGAAGCATAAAAAGTATAAATTACAGTTTAATAACAATATGTGTGAAAATCGTGAATATCGTAGGTTTATTCTGCAAAATCTTTTGATAGTAACGCACGTTTCAAATGACGAAGGCCAATTAGTTCTGTGATTGTTGTGACATGATTCGACACATTGGAAACAGAGGTAGATTGTTTTATATTCGTTCATTGGCATTACTTTTTTTTATGTCATACTTGCATAATTTTATAACACTTTTTTCGTACAGTCGCCAGCAGGTAAACAAAACTGTCAAATTTCTCCAAATGATTTTAAACCTTAAATTTTTGAAGATAAAGTTCTAAATCAACTGAGAAAATTTGTCATTTTTTGGAAGCTTGATGTGCTGGCCACAGTATATATTTTAACGATCTCGCCTATAAGTATTTCGATTCGAGAATAAATCGTAAGACCACGAGTCTCTTTAAGAACTTGCGTTTATGGCTTGTTTATCGTTTATTTGAATTTTATCATGATGTAATATCAATCGATAGACTTACCTACATTTTTATTTGTTGAAAGTGAAGAAAATCTTGAAAATGCGATTGTTCTTCCAGTTAACATATATTTAACATACCATCACGCCTGTATTCCCTGTAGGGTTCGGCACAGGTGTACTAATACAAGGCTTATTTGAAATAAAAACATTTGAACTTGAACTTTGAACTTAATGTACACCCACATTTCGCCGGTATGTTTATGCCATGTAATAGGGGGCGAGCCTATTGCCATTAACCGGGCACAAATCCAGACTCCGAGCTGCTACTGGGAATTTCATAGAAAAACCCAATAACACTTTGCTCGACCTGGGGATCGAACCCAGGACCTCTAGCTTAGCAGTCGCACTTAGGACCACTAGACTAATGAGGCAGTCTATATATATTATAAGTTCTTATCCCCGAAAACTGGATGTGGAGGGAAGCAGGGGGAATGTGGAATTCTTTTCACACTCAAATTACTCTGATAGTCACCATTAGCGAATTGTGGGGGGTAGGAGCAGCATGTCTGCAGAAATTACTTAAAAAACCATCCTATGAGTATACTGTTGTTTTTAGGGTTCCGTACCCAAAGTGTAAAACGGGACCCTATTACTAAGACCGCTGTCCGTCTGTCTGGCCGTCTGTCACCAGGCTGTATCTCATGAACCGTGATAGTAAGAGAGTTGAAACTTTCACTGTTGATGTGTTTCTGTTGCCGCTATAGTAACAAATACTCAAACAATAAAACACATATTTAACGGGGCTACCATACAATTTTTTTTTGCCGTTTTTGTAGATAATGGTACGGAAGTCGGAACCCTTCGTGCGCGAGTCCGACTCGCACTTGGTCGGGTTTTTTTTTTTTCAATTTAAGTTGGCTTTGGCGTAGGTATTTAAGTATGTAAGAGAGCATGCAACAACATTGATACAAGCTTGTAAGGTTAGGTTAGGGCACACTCTTAAGAAGACTGTAATGCGGTCCCAAATGACCACAATAAGGGTCCCATATGACCACTATATCGTCATTTTGTCCTCGATTGACCTCGTAGGCTGAGTACTACTTTCTATTCAGTAATTTGAAATTGTTGAATTGTAGTAAAATTGTTGTTTATTACATACCTATACTCCATTTGGTTAGGTACTTAACTAAAGGTAAACAATAAAAATGGCGGCGTTCAGAGCTGTTCAACCTTTTATTACAATGGTATCATATGAATTGGGAGTGAAATTAATAACAACACAACCAACAATCAATAAAACCAACGAACAAACAGAACAATAAATAATTAACACCATTTGCGGCAAAAGAAACACAAAAACGAACGAAAGTAAAGTAAATGCAAACTGTTACGTATGGCGTCCGGTTACCCAACTAAGTATAATATCGGTTAATTATTTTGCTCCGCTTCCTCGCAGTACTACTTCTCAATTTTTTCGAGTTATCTAAAGTCTACTACGCAGAAAAATGTTTTGAATATCTGTATTTTTAGATTCGTTTTAGTGGGCACATTGCAATACTTTTTGACATAATTATAAATTTTGATTTAATTAATTGTTTGCAAGCTTAAGAATAATAGTAACTATTTAATATTAAGCAAAGTAGTAAGATATGCTAGTATAAAAGGAGAATGTGCTTTTGAGTTATTGAATAATTTATTTTGGTGACGTTTTATTTCGAAATGAAAAATGGCCCTATAAAGAACCTTTTTTATGATTTGTTTACCTTTAGTTAAGTACCTAACCAAATGGAGTATAGGTACTTTTTTATTGCGTTCACGTGCATGCTGGTTATCGCGATTTTTAAAGTTATGCAATTTATATTACAGCCTTAATTACTAAATTGATATCAGCGCTTTCTAGTACCACATTTTAGAAATCTCTCTAAATAAAGATTTTTAGAAACATACATTTATATCACTCCAGCATTTCCCGAAGGGTTAAGGTGTAATAATGTACTTACACACACAGTTCGCCGGTATGTTTAGGTCCCATGTAATAGTTGGCAAGCCTATTTCCATTCAGCGGGCACATATACAAACTCCCAGCTGCTACTGATAATTTCATAGAAAAACCCAGTAACACTTTGCTCGACCTCGATCCCAAAACCTCTAGCGTAGCAGTCGCGCTTAAGAGGGGACTCTAGTCCTAAGGAATTTGAAAAATAGGTATTTGAAGAAACTATTGCCGTCGCGCTGCACCTCCATTATCTTCCTTTACAGTGCGACAAGGACAACTGCAGTTTAGGATGATTTTACCTACAAAAACCTTGACCAAAAGACGTTTCGTATTCTGCTGTTTTCTTCTTCAAAAGAGGATTAAACAACTTACCTATATATCAAAATTTAGAGGAAAAGCATGTCTATGCTTCTATTATTTTATTATTTGTTAATAACTTTTCAAAATTGTCTGATAGTCGCCTGAACATGACGGTAAAAACGGGCTTTTTTTCGAGTTTTTGAATTGTCATATTTTCTTGAGACATTTTTTTTGGAAAAAATGAAATAATAGGGGCCCGTATGAATTAGATCCAGATTTTTTGGAAAAATATCATTGCTCTAGAGCCATTATCTACGAAGAAAACAGCAGAATGCGTTTGTATGGAGAAAGGCTCACTAGAGTACCCTCTTAAGACCACTGCACTAATGACGCAGTTTCTGTCCAAAACTGATTACAATCTGACGGCCATTGACGATTGTAGCACGTTGTGGACACAATACCTTGATAATATGATACAATGATAGGTACCTCCTCGACCTAACCAACCGTGATATTAATTTCGCCCGTGACATAAACTTAAACTTTCACTATAACAGAAACAAATTTTGTCGATTCGTTTGTTGACAAATATTATATGTATTACGAGCGGCTTGCCCACATAGAATCCTGGTAATCTCGCGTGATAATAAATAGCCTATGTTGATTGGGCATAATGTAGCTTTCTAAAAGCGAAAGAATTATTAAAATCTGTTTAGTAGTTTTAGAGGACAAACAAAAAAAAAATTCCGCTTTAAAAAAAAATGCTTACTAGCAATGTGGGTCACACATCTAGTATTCTTGTTAACCCCTCGTGCTAAGCTAAATGCTTGTGTTACGAGTGGGTTCACGTCGGTAGTGCAATGGGTGGGGTTCGAACCATATGATCGCAAGTCCGACGCCCTAGCCATTAGGCTACCGACGCTTCATTAGCAATAATAGCAATCAAGCATTAGTAATAATATAAGTAAGTATAGAATGCCTATATCATCACGCCTGTTACTGTAGTTCCCGAAGGGTAGGCAAAAGCTGTACTTATGTACACCTACATTTGGCCGGTATATGATAATATCTTGTCGGCATCGGCAAGAGGAGACAGAGAGGCAGATTTTGCGGAATTGGCAATTGCATTTGTAATCATAAATAAATAATTAGAACATTAACTAAGTCCATTGAGGTATTATCCTAATCGTATTAACTAGAATTCACGCATCCAAAATGTTAGCAGACATCGCACACCGCCGGCAAATCCCTTCTGGCATGCAGATTTTTTTCGATGTTTTCCGCGAGTTCAATAAATTTATTAAAACGTCAACGTGCATCTTGGAGTCTATTTTGCAACTTGTGACTTGGTCCAAGTCACACGTATACAACAAAAAAGACTAGTAGCCTAATTATTTTAGTGAAGCAAAAATTCGACTGCGGGCAAGATTTCGATTTCTTCCTTCACAAAAATAACTTTGCAATCTAAGCACGGAAAGGTAAACGTATAAAAAAAAAAGATAGAAGCCTACTGATAACCCCAAACTTCCAGACTTCTAAGTCACTTGGAAGTCTGCAGTTATATCGTTAGGTTACTACGGTGAAGAAGTACGGCCCTGTCTACAAATAGTTTACACTATAACATACTCAGAACCTACTTTAACATATGTATAAGTAAATAGAGTATCAAATAACAAAACATTGCGTATTGTTTCAGATATTGCTGTGCTTTCATACCTCAATTCCGGCTAGCATTATTACCAAGCAAAGCAGTAGCATTAAACATTACTAGAACTATGACCAACTTATGAATAAGCATTTGTGTCGTTGAGCGAATTGATTATTACGTCATATCTCACTTAGAAATACTTTTTTATCTACTCAGGTATCAGTTTTGTTCAAGTCAAGATAGATAGTGTAGTACGACGTTTGAACGCGTGTTGACACAATGTGGCCACTAAGAATATTTTTGTTGACCAATTTAATAATAATTAGTTCGGGAAATATAGAAGAAGTGATGCAAGAAAGAAACGATCTTCTTGAAAGGGAACTGGATATGATGGTTGGCGGTTCAATACAACTTAGTGATAGTGAATTGAAAGCGAATGAAATAATCATGAAACTAAAATATGAAGAAATAGAGAGGGGCTTTATACACCCGAAGACGTTTAATCTATCGAAACATTTCTTCGAATACAAAGACCAAGTGAAGGAGGCGAAGCTGTACCAGTTGTTAAAGAATATGCCAAAAGGAGCGGTGCTTCACGCTCACGATACGGGGATATTAAGCCCAGATTACGTACTGCAAATCACTTACTGGGATGAATTGTTTGTTTGCTTTGAAGAAGACAATACTCAATTTCTTTTCTCAAAAACTATTCCTACAACTCCTTGTAGAACTAAGTGGGAGCTCATGAAGGATGCAAGAAACGCCTCTGCCAACGTTAAGCAGTTTGATGCAAAGCTAAGAAAATTGTTTACAATGGTGATTGATAATCCTAGTGAAGTTTACACCGATGTGAATGCAGTGTGGGTGAAATTCCAGCAATACTTTATAACAACAAGTCCTTTATTGACGTACAAACCAGTGTGGGAACAATATTATTATGATACATTAAAAGAATTGAGGGAAGATAACATTATGTACTTCGAAATCAGAAGTGTGTTGCCGTCACTATACGACTTAGAAGGTCAAGTATTTGACCCTATTGACACGGCCGAATGCTACAGAAAAATCACTGAACAATTCATGATTGAATACCCAGATTTTTTCGGAGTAAAATTGATATACGCTCCATTGAAACTTGTTGATAAAGCTACTTTACGCGAATATATTAGAATCTCCAAGCAAATCAAAGCCTTAATGCCGGATTTTCTTGTGGGCTTTGACTTAGTAGGTCAAGAGGATTTGGGGGTACCCCTAAAGGAATTTATACCCGAGTTGATAGAAATAGGAAATGAAATGAATTTGTTCTTACATGCCGGTGAGACGAATTGGTACGGCACAACTTCGGACGAGAATCTTTTCGATGCCATAGCTTTAGGAGCCAAAAGAATAGGCCATGCTTTTGCACTTATCAAACACCCTGTCTTGATGGAAGAGGTAAAGAGAAGGCAAATAGCTTTAGAAATAAACATTGTATCAAATTCTGTTCTAAAACTAGTCGAGGATGTCAGAAATCACCCCTTAGCAGCGTTTCTAAGTCAGAATTTGCCCGTAGTGCTGTCGAGTGATGATCCAGGTTTGTGGGAAGCTGATCCAATCGCTCACGACTTTTATATAGCATTTGTTGGAGTTTCAAGTCGTCACGCGGACATAAGGATGCTGAAACAGCTGGCTTTGAACTCATTGTATTATAGTTCGCATCCTCAAGTGGACAGAATGGTGCACGAGTTTGAAATTCGCTGGACAAAATTCATAGATGCACTCGTTAAGGATCATTGGTAATGTCGAATCTCATATTTGTACAATCAACGTTGTTTTTTATTAATGTGTATTGTGTACTTAAAGAATTATTTAAATTTAAATTATGTTTTATTTACAATATACCAATAATAATAGATAAAGGTTGTCTGTAAGAGGTCGCTTTTAGCGATAAGACCGCCCATTGTACCTTTTATTTATAACTTGTACTTGACTAATAGTTTTGGGCGTGCAATTAAGAATATTCTATTCTATTCTATAAATCACATAAGAATTGACTGCCTCATTAGTCTAGTGGTCCTAAGCGCGACAGCTACGCTGTAGATCCTGGGTCCGATTCCCAAGTCAAGCAGTGTTATGGAGTTCTTCTATAAAATTCTCAGTAGCAGCCTGAAGCCTGAATTTGTGCCCAGTTAATGGGAATAGGGTCGCCCCTTACAAGGGACTTAAAAATACCGGTCAAGTGTTATAGGAAGGACTTATACTACTAAGGGCTACAACACTTAGGAGCGGAACGAAGCAGATAAAACCGCGAGGCACATCCTACTATAGATATAATATAATAATTTATTCCTTATCCTACTAATAATATTATAAATATGTAAGTTTGTGAGGACTGAGGATGGATGGATGGATGTTTGTTACTCTTTCACACAAAAAATATTGAATGGATTTTGATGAAACCTTACATTATTAACTAAACATATAGGCTTAAATTTATAACGATATTTCGGGAAATTCTCACAGAATTGGGAAAAATATTCCACGCCGACGCGGACGAAGTCGTGGGCAAAAGCTAGTTTTTTTTTTTTTTTCAGTACGGAAATAAGAAACGCTCTTACACACAGCCCATCCGACGCGACAGCAGAGCCAATGAGATAGCCATTGACTGAATCGCCCTGCTGTTCAAATATCAAAGTTAATCAACAAAATAGCTTAGAGGATTTAGATACGAAGGTATTAAAAATTATAATTATCTTCAACTTCAAAACCGGCGTTGTCATTTGGCGCTGATAATTGGGGATTAAAATACAAACGGTATTTTTAATAACTGATATAACAAAATTAAAATATTTTTGTTGTTTACATATAAGGTCTGGCTCATGAGTTTAAATGAGTTAGTCTGTTATTCTGCCAAAATTGACAATTTACACTGGCAAAAAATATTTTAATTTGGTTCGTTTTTGGTATTTTAATTTGTGATCAGTAGGTACCTAGCCAACGTTTTTTGAAAATATACGATATAAAATTATATGAGTGTTAAAAAAAATAATTATTATACCTGTCAATTGAATAATAAAAAGCTTATTTGTGTGTGTCTAACGTGATCCATATAAATCCTTTTTTATCTCTTTATAATTACTTGGCAACAACGTTATCTCCTAAAATTATTATCAAATTATTGAATATGTACCTAATAAAGATAAGGCATTATCTTACTGTATTTAAGTTTATTGCCTAACAACACTGTCGCCGATTCTTAATCTGCCGAGATTAATCTGCAACGATTTCATTATAGTATTTAGTTATGTATATATATATATATATAATGTATTTAGATCTAAGACGAGATAAGACAAAAAATGAAGTCTCCAGGGAAACTAATTTCTGGGGCCTAAATGACCAGTTTGATGAATCTATACATATCTACAAATAAATAAAATTGAACTGTCTGTTTATAATATTAAAATAACCGCTGTTTACTAAATGTATATGGATGTATATACGGTAAGTACCTACATATAACAACAATAAAATTGTTGTGTGTCTGTCTGTTTGTTCCGGCTAATCTCTGAAACGGCTAGACCGATTTTGTCGGGACTTGCACTGGCAGATAGCTGATGTAATAAAGAGTAAATTAGGCTACTTTTATTTTAGAAATTTATATATGAAATAGAATAGAGAAAAGCCGAGTAACCACGTGAGTCATCATACATACCATAAATACAAACAAATAATAAAACCTGTGTGGTCTATATATCTCTGGTCGTAAATCGGTGACGGCTCGCGGCTGACACCAATTAGTGTGAACAGCTAACGATTACCCACGCAAACGGTCCATGACATCGCTATGTGTGAACTAAGCTTAATTAGAACAACTGAAGACGCGCCGAGAGAGCGGCGTAAGTTTTAAACTTGGAATTTGTTATTTGAATTTAGAGTCTGGATTTGTGCCCGGTTAATGGCAATAGACTTGCCTATTAACCGGGCACAAATCCAGACTCTAAATTCAAATCCAACCTCCGAGCTGCTACTGAGAATTTTATAGAAAAACCCAATGATATTTTACTCGACCTGGGGATAGAACCCAGAACCTCTAGCATAGCAGTCGCGCTTATGACTACTGTACTAATGAGGCAGTCTAAATATTATTTAATTGATGATGTGCTATATATTTGATTATTAGCGATATGCGCTTCTATATATCTGCAAGCACAACTAATTAGGGGGTCGACAGAGATGTAATGGTGCACAACTGTGAACATTCACGCTTCGATTACATTGCGACGCCGACACTGACAGTGATATTGTCCACAAGTGAGATAAACACAGAAGAATCAGTTCACAGGGGTATTATAAATAAATTAGCAGAATTTATTTATATAGGAAGAATCTTTATCACGTTCCAATTTTTTCCTTGGAATTTGGTATAATACAAAAAGACATTGACTGCCTCGTTGGTCTAGTGGTCCCAATCGCGACTGCTACGCTAGAGGTCTTGGGTTCGATCCCCAGGTCGAGCTAAGTGTTATTGAGTTTTTCTATGAAATTCTCAGTAGCAGCTCGGAGTCTGGATTTGTGCCCGGTGAATGGTAATAGGCTCGCCCCCTATTACATGGGACCCCAACATACCGGCGAACTGTGGCTGTACATTAAGTACACCTCTGCCTAACCCTTCGGGGAATACAAGCGTGATGGTATGAACAAAAAGATATTTTTGAAAGAATAATTTGTATGTAAAAGGTAGAATACTTTCGAATTACATTATTAGTAAGTTTCGTAATTTGATGGTCCTAAGCCCGTGAAAGTATCTATAAAGAGAAAATTTGTAAATTATGTTTTGATTGTTAGGATCAATGTTTGAGGTCAGTTTTCGACGCGCACATTTTGTTTACAAAGATTGAATCTTTTTGGACAACTTTGTAATCTCAATATTTTAGCACTACTACTAAAAGAAAAAAATACGTCTGGATTTGTGCCCGGTTAATGGCTCGCCCCCTACACCTCTGCCTAATCCTTCGGGAATACAGGCGTGATGGTGTGTTATTATTTTCATAAAGATCATAATATTTTGTTTTTACGTTTTATCAATTTAAGATTATGATGATTAATTAATAATTTTAAAACAATATGGCCATCATGGCTGGACTATCGAGAGATTTCTTGATAAAATAACAGTTATGTATGCTGGGTAAGAAGGTTCAATTTCGCTTGCTGTTAGGAGCAGCACTTCTGTTATTCCATTCTTCGTGTGTGATTATTACTCGCCCGTGAATAGAACTAATTGTGATATTTATACGTCGCTATTAGCGTTAATTTTAGCTTCTTACGTGCTTACAAATTGCTATGAATTTCAACCGACTTCGAAAAGGAGGAGATTCTCTCTTCAACTCTCTCTTATGGATCGATTTTGATGGTATTGGATTTGTTTGGTAGGTGTGGTGAGGTGGTCCCGTTCAAATTTTATCGAAATCGGTTCAGCGGTTTTAAAAAAAAATCATTTTTTTTTTTACATCGATGGTATTATCGTTTACTCCGAAACATCGCTGTCTCATTGGAGCAGTGCGTTAAGTTGGCTTACAAGTACTTCTAAACAAAACTTTCCACTAAAAAATAAAAAATAAAACTACTTTTAACAAAAAAGTTAAATCGCATTCAACAAATAATAAAATAATTTATGTCTAAAAAGTTAAATCGCATTCAACAAATAATAAAATAATTTATGTCTTATTTTTGACGACAAGATCCTCGGTCGTTTTCTTGGAGAATCCCCTTCGTGTCTTGGAGAGCAATATGTCAAGAGCCATCAATCTTGAATGTCATACGACCTATGAATGATAATCAGAAGCCAAACATTTTTGACAATCCAATAGTTTGATTATCGAGATTTAATGGCAGTCGCATCGCGTTATTATAGTTATTGTTTTTTGGTTAATGGCATTCCTTGAAGGATGTGATCCGCAATATCTTCCACATAGGCGACTAGCTAGTATTTTAATTTTAGGCGCATCCAATAACTTTTTTAGTAGTGTGTGTTTTTAGCTACGAAGTGTGAAGTGAGTAGGTACTGTGGGGTACGTAGCAGAGCGCCGAGTAAAATATAAATAAAATTCGATTTAAATTAAAGTATCTGTGGTTTATTTAAATTATTAGGTGGGCGAAACCCCAAGAAAAAACATACCTATATTATGTTGTCGTCTTCTGACGGACGTCTCTAACAGTTCTACCTTTGAACTTGATGATTGTTTATGTCATAATTATGTTCAAGCCAACCTTATTGTTATATCAAAGAGGTGCGATATTCCGTTCACCACAGTACTTTGAAAGTTTAGTATATTCTTCTTTCCTCAACTCAACAACAACTCGTAACGGCCGCATAAGTCTAGAAGTCGTAAGTGCGACTGATCGCTAGAGCTTTTAGGTACTATTCTCAGGTCGAGCAAAGTGGTATTAGGGTTTGCCTATACAATTATGTTTACAATAAATAATTAGATTTGATTTGTAATCCAATCCAACTTCGTCATCGTTCATTATCATTATCAATCAAAAGAGGTCCACTACTGAACAGAGGTAACCCCCAAAACTTCTACAAGGACTGCTTATATTTCGTCTACATCCAGCGTCATTCACCAGGTCGTCGGTCCATCTCGTTGGAGGTCATTCCACAGCCACTGCGTTTACGGTGGGTCTGGACTCGAGAACGTTTTCACCCCATCGGCCATCATTCTACGAGCCAGTGGCGTATCGTGCCTTTTAGGGGCCCTGTATCAAAATCAGTTAAGGGGGAAATGAAATGAAATGAAATGATATTTATTTCTGTAAATAGATCTTTTGAAGACACTTTTACAAGTCGTTTTCTTTTACATATTTCTTTTTTAAACTAGATGGCGTCGACATTTCCTATCTGACGACCTCTGAGAAGAAATGTCAAAACAAACTCAGAGAATCATGGTCTCTTTTAAAGTCCAGAACATAGTTATATCATAGGTATGCGAGTTTTACAATGTAGGGCAAAATCTGAACAGGTCTTTTGAAGAAAGAGCCATAACAGCTTTGAGTCGACCTGTCCTAACTGACGGCACGCATACATCAGTCCTCGTGTAGCTCAACCATTTTTTAGGGAGCTCAACGATCCGTCGCATGACGATACCAGATCAGCAAGGGGAGGGGGGAATGAAGGGTAAATAATTTGGGCATTTTTTTTATAACCTCCTCCCTTTATAATCTCGTCTTTTCTGAAGAAACAGATTAAGTGACATTATGAATAACATTTTACAAATTTTTGCTTTCACACGTTAGGGGCCCCTGTAGCCCGGGGGCCCTGTATCATTGATACGGCTGATACGGCAGTAGCTACGTCCCTGCTACGAGCTATGCGTTCCATCTCACTTAGGCTTTTCAGTTAGACTAGAAGTAACAGGCATTCAAGCTAGCATTAAAACAAGTCACATAGGTATTATGTTTATTCCGGGTATATAAACATTCATGTCGCCGGAAACAAAATATTTGCTATACCTTTTCATGTAGGCGTTAATAATATCCTAATAGCAAAAGATACATACATAGCATCTCTACTACTTGGTAAAGACCAAAGCGACCGAGCTAGCTCTAACATGTTATTTAAATAATACACTTCATACAACTTTTGCATAATTATCTCTTTCGCTTCTTCCACATTCATACATCTTTTCATACACACGCGCCGGTTGCGAGTACTACGCATCTGACCATTTTGGAGTAGCTCGCCGATAAGATCGATCTAGGGCGAACTCTCCCGTCGCTGCCGCTGACATTCGCCTTATAAATTCAATTTTTTAAACGTCTTTCATTCATTCAGTCTCGCTGGTATGTCTACATACAAGTATGAATGGTATGGGAAGTACTACCCTCCCACAGAATATCGACGTCAAGTAGCAGTATGCATACTGTTTCGTTTTAGTTTAAGTGTGGAGTTCCGGAGGCCCTATTCCTTCCTCAGTCCCCTTCCTTCTCCTTTTCTCCTTACCCTCCGTTTTCCGTAAGTTGTCTGCAACTCCTTCAGTTTTGCAGATGTCCATGGGCGGCGATGACTACTTACCATCAGGTAGTTGGCCTGCTCGCTTTTCGAATTATCCTATCAAAAAAATATATAAGTACTTAGGTACGTGAAGAAAATAGTTTGCACTTATGTTCAACACATTGCGCGCACGGAAGAGTGTGAGATTTGACATAATTAAAGTTTATAATATAGGAAGTAGAGCAGAAAAATATTGCGGTCGAATTTCAACCAACGAGCGACTACTAGTTAAAATTAATAACTGAATCATGCTTAGTATCAAAGAATGTCAGCTTATCGTAGTTTTGATGAGCCGCGAGAGGGCGCGATCTCCGCCTTTGCTTATCCAGCCGTATCTCGGTAATTAGGGGTCTCAGTAGATAAATAGCTGACAAATCGTCATCTCGTGTGGTGTCAGGATTGCTAAAATTTTTCGATGACCTACTTATAGTAAACTAGCAATGCCCCGCGGTTTTACCTGATTTGCCCCGCTCCTAAGGATCGTAGCGTGATGCTAGATAGCCTATAGCCTTCCTCATAGATGTGGCTATCATATGCATAAATCACGCCTGTATTCCCCGAAGGGTTAGGCAGAGATGTCCAAATGTACACCTCAGATCAAATAAAAGGTTTTTATTTGATCTGAGATGTACACCCACACTTCACCGGTATGTTTAAGTTCTATGTAATAGGGGGCGAGCCTATTGCTATTAACCGGATACAAATCCAGACTCCGAGCTGCTACTGAGAATTTCATAGAAAAACCCAATAACACTTTGCCTTACCTGCGAACCCAGGACCTCTAGCGTAGCAGTCGCACTTAGGCCCACTAGACTAATGAGGCAGTTTAAGCATAGCATATGTTATGTCCCTAATAGTTATAAATTTCGTGCAAAACGCTTGAAGTCGGTAGAAGTACGAAAATATCTTACTTGCAGATGACGTCACATTTCAATGCACCATCTAGCATGCTAGGTTGTTTTCACGACCCAACGGAATTAAATGCATCATTTAATTAACTAAAAAATCAAATTAATGCAATGCAATATACAACTGCCATACATACATACACTCAGGCCTTTTTCCCACAGGGGTAGGCAGAAACTATGGTCTGCCACTTGCTACGACTCTTGTATATCTCTTTCGCTTCTTCCACATTCATACATCTTTTCATACACACTGCCATCGAGCATCTAATAGACATCTTTCATTCAAGAAAATTATATCAGATAAAGTACGGTGACCAGCACATCAAGTTATCACAAAATGTCAAATTTTCTCAGTTGATTTTGAACTTTATCTTCAACAATTGAAGGTTTAAAATCATTTGGAGAAATTTGACAGTTTTGTATACCTTGACCTGCTGGCGAGTGTACTGGTTTACTGTTTAGTAGTAGTAGTGTCTCGCTGGCATGTCTACATGCCAGCATGAATGGGTCGCAAGACCGGGGAGCGAATTTACAAAGGCTATACCATTAGAGTGAAAGTGCAAACTGAACTGGCTTAGCTTTTGTTTGACAAAAACTTGACGAAACCCTAATCTATTGTAGTACAGAAACTGACCGAAATCGCGTAGACTTTGTTAGATAAATTCATTCTAACATTGCAGCAACAAATGCTATTCAATTACTTTTAGTAGTAATTATGAATAATTCACGACACATATTGGTAAAAGTTATAAAATAAATAAAAACCCAATGTTTTTTGACCAGCACGTATTTATTTATAATATTAAACACAGTCTTACAACTATATTAAAATAGGCGAACTGTTAGTGTTTTAGTTTATTGAATGAAATTAATTTGGTTCTGGCACTCGCCGGCCGCTCCCGCGGCACCGCTCGCTTCGCTCGCTCGGCTCCTGCGTTGTGTGGTCACAGTTCTAACCTAACCTAACCGATATCTGTATTTAGAATTTTGCGGCGCCGATAAAAGCTTATCTATTTGAGTGAATATATATAATACAGTACTAGGTTTTGTCCGTGCATTTTCTTTGAAAATATCAAGGCAAAAAGCTAATCCATTTGAGTCAATTTTTTTATTGAGATAGATTAGGTATTGTCGATTAATATGCATAAACAAAAGCTCATCTATTAGAGTCTGACTCGTGACTTAAGTCGCCTTTGTAAATTCGCGACCGGGGAAGTAGTAGTACATCCCCGGTATACTGTTGCGTTTCGTACGGTGAGATGTTACGTGTATTAGGCAGACTTATGACGTACTTAAGAACAATCAGCGGTTTTTATTGGATATTTCTCGTGTAATGGTCGTAAAATTATAGTTGGTACTTATATTGATTACTTAGGTATCAATGAGTCATTAGTCTTAGGTCATTATTATGTAATCGATCAATAAAAATACTAACACACAAAAAACACTTTTACTGCCTTATTAGTCAAAATGTCCTAAGCGCGACTTATACGCTAGAGATCCTGGGTTCGATCCCCAGGTCGAGCAAAGTGTTATTGGGTTTTTCTTTGAAATTCTCAGTAGCAGCTTGGAATCTGGATTTGTGCCCGGTTAGTGGCAATTGACTCGCCCCCTATTACGTGGGACCTAAACATACCGGCGAAATGCGGATGAGTACACCTCTGCCTAACTCTCGGCGAATACAGGCGTGATGGTAGGTTACTTATGTTATGAATAATAAACATACCATAACATACCATCACGCCTGTATTCCCCGAAGGGTTAGGCAGAGGTGTACTTAATGTACACCCACAGTTCGCCGGTATGTTTTAGGTCCCATGTAATAGGGGGCGAGCCTATTGCCATTCACCGGGCACAAATCCAGACTCCGAGCTGCTACTGAGAATTTCATAGAGAAACTCAATAACACTGCTCGACCTGGGGATCGAACCCAAGACCTCTAGCGTAGCAGTCGCGATTGGGACCACTAGACCAACGAGGCAGTCTTGAATGAATGAATAATAAAAATATGAAAAAAACCATTTCTCTACGCAACCAAATCAGGAATGAGGAGATCCGTAAAAGAACCAAAGTAGTCGACATAGCTCAAAGGATTAGCAAGCTTTAATGGCAGTGGGCGGGGTAGATAGCTCGTAGAACTGATGACCGCTGGGGCAAAGTTCTCGAGTGGAGACCACGCACCGGAAAACGCAGTGTAGGACGACCTCCAATAAGATGAACAGACAACCTGGTGAAGGTCGCTGGGAGTCGTTGCATATAAGCGATCGTTGTCTATGGGGGAGGTCTTCGTTCAGCAGTAGACCTCATTTGGCTTATATGATGATAATGATATGATGTTGTTTTATAGGAAATTGAGTGAGTGTAAAGTTTCCGATGCTCAAAGGATTAGCAAGCTGAAGTGGCAATGGGCCGGTCGTCGGAGAACTGACAAACGGTGTAGCAAGCGAGTTCTCGAGTGGAGACCGCGTCTAGGCAAACGTAGTGTAGGGCGACTTGCGGAAGGCAGCTGGCAGTGACTGGATGAGGAAAGCCGAAGATCGGGCTCTGTGGCGTTCACCGAGGTCTACGTCTAGCAGTGGACGGGTATGGGCTGATGATGATGATGATGAAAGTTTCCGAATACGATGTCTTGGACAGCGCCAAGTGAAGTGTATAGTGTATGTATGCATGTATATAGAAATGCGTGTATAATTATTTATCTGTTTATCATGCATAAACTGATTTATTTCGAGTCTGTCTACGTTTGTGAACTCCCCCGCGGCCGCGACACAGTGCCATGATAAATTATATTTACGTCTGTAAATAGATCTTTTAAAGACACTTTTACAAGTCAATGTTTTACATTGGCGCCGGCCTTTATTATTTGACGACCTCTGAGAATAAACATCGAAACAAACTCAGAGAATCATGATCTCTTTTAAGAGGATAGTATCCGCTCCGCGCTCCATACAAACGTAGTTTGGTCTTATCTTGAATATTAACAAATGAAAGTCTTTGGAATTTTGCAGTCACAATCTTATCATTAAAATACGTGTTCCTGTAGTATACAATTTCATTTCAATATACGGTTAAAAAGTTACACGAACTCAAAGATTGGCAATTTTCGTTGAAAAACGGCCCAACTTTATGCTAGTATTTCTCGACAATGTATCAATACAGAAACATTCTCATTCGAAAGAAACCCAGATAATATAGTGAATATATTTTTACAAGATTTTTTTTTTACGTATTAACAATGTAATAGGAGTTATCTCCAAAATTCGGAACATAAGAAATACGCGTGAAAATGTTGCAAATGTATTGCTGTTTCTCCTCTCGGGCACGCGTTCGCATCGCGAGGGATAGAGACAGCGACAACTGTGCAACATTGTTGCGTTCGCGAGGGACACTCCACTAAGTCCAGACAGTAGTTTTATCGGATATGCGAGTTTTACAATGTAGGGGTGTATTTGAACAGGCCTTTTGATGAAAGAGCCATAGCAGTTTTTAGTTGACATGTCCTAACTGACGGCACGCATTCATCAGTCATCGTGTAGCTCAACCATTACATAGGTAGCTCTACGACCCGTCGCACAACGATCTGCAAAACATTTGTGTTTTGCTTGTGCGGACTATTAAAAAGAAAACAACATCATCTATGTACAGTGGGTAGTAGCTGTTACCTGACCCACCCTGGGTGGGACGGTGGGGTCTCGGTGGGTCAGGTAACAGCTACAACCCACTGTACCTACCTACTCATTTATTTTATACAAACGTAAGTAAAGGTACGGTGGCCAGCACATCAAGTGACCACAAAATATCAAATATTCTCAGTTGATTTTGAACTTTATCTTCAATAATTTAAGGTTTAAAATCATTTGGAGAAATTTGATAGTTTTGTACGAACCGCATACAAAGTTGCTTACACTATTATTGACATGTTTCTATACAAAAAAGGTCATTGTACTTCCGACTCACAAGAACTGGGATAAGATAACTAAAGAGACTAGCGGTATTTACTGTCAAAAGGTCAACAACAAAAATAGCGGCTCTGACTTTAAAAATAATATCATTTAATTGTTTTGATTGCTACTACTATCACAAATACATAACAATAAATGGGTTCGATCCCCAGGTCGAGCAAAGTATAGGGTTTTCTATGAAATTATCAGAAGCAGCTCGGAGTCTGGATTTGTACCGGGTTAATGGCAAAAGGTTCGCCCCCTATTACATGGGACCTAAACATACCGGCGAAGAGGTGTACATTAGTACACCTCTGCCTAACCCTTCGGGGAATACATGGGACCTGAACACACCGGCGAAATTTTGGTGAATGTTAAGTACAGTGGGTTATAGCTGTTACCTGACCCACTTAGACGCCGCCGGCCCACTTAGGGTGGGTCAGGTAACAGCTATAACATACTGTACATACACCTCTGTCTAACCCTTCGGGGAATACAGGCGTGATGATGTGTTATATCCTTAATTTTATTAGTCACCCAGTAAGTAAGTATCATAAATGGTCATGAATCTATACTTATATTATAAAGCGGAAGAGTTTGTTTGTTTGTTTGTTTGCTTGAACGCGCTAATCTCAGGAACTACGGGTCCGATTTGAAAAATTCTTTCAGTGTTAGACAGCCCATTTATCAAGGAAGGCTATAGGCTATATATCATCACGCTAAGACCAATTGGAGCTGAGCATAAATGAAAAATGTTGCAAAAACGAGAAAAAATTAAATGCAGAAAACCCGACAAAACCACGCGGGCGAAGCCGTGGTCGGAAAGCTAGTCATCTATAAACTTGACTTTAGCACAATTCTGCCTAACCTTTCGAGGAATACAGACGTGACGTTATTACGTAGAATAGTTTCTCTTTTCTAATAAATTGCACAATGTAACAATATCTTTCAATGCAAACGGAACGCTTCCAGAAAGTTCTGCAGACAAGAGAAAATTCGTTGGTTTTTGTTGATATTTATGAATCGAGAACACAATTCAATATCATTGAACGTTAAAAAACGGTTCAATTTCATGTTACAATTTGTCACGTAGACTGTTGAAATGACAGTTACGTTTTGGTATGCCATCTTTAGAGATGTAAAGTAAGAATATATATTAGAAGGTAGGCACGTAGGTAGGTATATTTTACAGTAGGTAGGTAGGTACAGGTCCTGGGTTCGATTCTCAGGTAAAAATTTTCAATTGCAGTATGGATAAGGATTTGTCCGGTTCATGGATATAGGCTCGCTTCCTTCATGGGATCTAAACAAACCGGCGAAATGTGGGTAGTACATTAAGTAAGTACATCCGGAGAATAGCGCTAGGCGTGATGGTAATCGCATCTTTGCTTCAATAACGTGACAAGTCCGAATGCTCAGTTTTTAAGATTTAATTATTATAAAAACTTTCATATAACTTCAGAAAGCTTTAGCAAGTACATAGTATTAGTAGCATTAAAGTAAAAAAAAAAATTGATTGGTAAAATCGTTTTTGAAAGTTAACAATGAGAATGAGAAAATTGTGATTTTCAAGATAACACGTTATTGAAGCAAAGAAGCGGTATGTATGTATATGTATATTTATCCGAAGCATTTTTTTATAGCTAGGTACTTACGATAATGTTTGAGGCGAGACTGTAGCTCTGTGTAAATGAGCCTTTAAATTCGAGGTTTTTAAACTTATTTCGTCTACCGCCCTTTAAAAATCAATGATTTATTAGCGCCCCCAATTTTGATTTTATTTTACTACATTTAAATACCTCAATGACGTTAAATTATTTAATCATAGTGTGCTATATTACCCCCAATTTTTTTTGGGCCCCATACCCCTTCCAAGCCTCCGGCGCCCACTAGTGGGTGTTATCGCCCACTTTGGGGTTAGCTTACAGATAACCCCAATAAAGTCAACCAATACAGCTGTGCGAAAGGCTAGGATAATGATTATATAGAATTAAAAGCAATTTAGAACAATATTTCAGTTTATTGTAGGTACGTAGGTACTATATTACGACAGTTTACTATCTGACTAGATTTATTATAAACTAACTAATGCATAAATACTATCAACTATTCTATTCTACCCTATATCCCTTTCATCCTGAAAGGAGACCAGCTGTGCCCAGCAGTGGGACATAATAATGGATTGATGATACAGCTGTATGATGATGATACAATTCCATTTTAAGCTGATCTCGCATTGCATAGGCTTTCAATACAATTAGAGGCGAGCGTAAACTGGATTTGTATATCTCGACATGTAGCCATGCGTACAATTCTATGCCACATTACTATCTGATAGCAACTCATTAGATATAATTTCTGTGATAAACTTATCCCATCGAGCATTAAACACTTTAAAAAGTCTCGTTTTACCTTCATCTTCTAAAGCACTATACGTAATAGAGTTTAAAGCAAGCTGCTTCAGAAGCCTCAAATCGGCATGCTTGCTCGCAACACCCATGAACGCCACAAAAAAGTCATGAGACAAAGGCTCCGCACTCCAGGCCCCAGGATCATCACTAGATAATACCACTGGAAGTCCCAAAGCTAAATACGACGCCAAGGGATGGTTCCTCACATCATGTACCAGAGATAACACTACATTCGAAATCACATTCACTTCCAAAGCAATGTCTTTTTTTATCAAAGCTGACATCAGACTCGGGTGTTTCGTCAAAGCGTATCCATGTCCGATCCTCTTTGATCCTAGAAGAATTGCATCCACTAAGTTCTCATCAGCCGATGTGCCCAACCAGGCGGTCTCTCCAGCGTGGAGATAGAAATTTATCTCATCTTTAGCCTCAGATAATATGGGCAGGAAATCTGACAAAGGCCTTCCTAAATCTTCTTGACCGACCAGGTCAAAACCTGCAATCATATCCGGTATTTCTGCTTTTAGTCTTCTTGTCGTATTCAGGGCGTCAAGCACTTGTTCTATACTTTGGGCTCGATGTCTCGTTAATATCAATTTAACACCAATAAAATCTGGATATTCTTCAATGAATTTATTTGTTAAATTCTTGTAGAGTTCCACCAGATACTTCTTATCGTGTTTTGTGCCATCCAATTCATATAAGCTGTGTAGACCTGTACGTAACTCGATATACATAACATTATCATTGTAAAATTGCTTCAAAGTTTCGTACCAGTATTTTTCTCTCACAGGTCTGTAAGAAATCAAAGATTTAATAGCGTAGTAAACTTTGTTGAATCTCTCCCAAACAGTGTTGATGTCGACAAAGTTGTAATCTTCGCCGTCATCTTTGTATAATGTGAAATAATTTTTCAATTGTGAATCAAAAGCGTCTGGATCACCGGAAGAATTCCTGAGGTCGCTAACAAGAGCCCATTCAGACGTACAAGGTCGGCTCGGAGTCGTCTCCGAGAAATGTAATTTTAGAACGTCGTTTGTATAACACGCGTATAAGTAATCTTCATACGTCAGCTTCACTAGTACGTCTGGATGTAACATAAGCGAGCTATGCACGTGTAACACTGCACCTTTCGGCATGCTTCTGATTATTTGGTACACCTTTGACTTGTCGATGTCCTTCTTGTAAGAAAAATAGTGTTTGGAGAAGTTGAAATGCTGCGGATTGATGTACGAAGCGTTGAGCTCTTTCATCTTCCATCTCATTAAGATATCATTTGCTATTGTTTCATTTTCGTTTAAGTGTTGTTTCCCACCAACAGCTGTTAGTGTTTCTTCGTCCAATAATGCTCTTCTTTCTTTATTGTAGTTGTCCGGTATTATGCGCGCGTCGAGCGTGATAAGGAGACACCCGATAGTGTAAGCGGCGAGTTTATACATGTTTGTACACTTCGTCAGCGAGTGCTCACGCCTTGACCGTTACTACGAAACTGCGGGCTAGCAGTCGTATATATATGTCGTAAAACGTTTACTGTTGAGTGGACAAGTACTACGAATTAATGACCGGCTGATTTTTTAGCGATAATAGCTGAAACTGATTTCGTATTAGCCAAAATGACGACAGTGGACTGTTTTTGAATATTTTTATGTTATTTGTAAACATTGCTGGCAATAATTTGTTTCTATTGCCGTATCCTATTACATGCGCATGCATGGAATCGTCGACTTAGAATTTTATCAGCTCGGTTTATCAAATGTAATAATATGACATTTATTAAATCATATAAATCTATACCTAATATTAGTTGATCTATTGATAGATTGAAGGAAATTAATGATATTGTTCTAATCTTAAAACAGTTTCTGAAACAATAAAGTAAGTATAATAATTATAATTATATACCCTGAGTTAAAAAATCTATTTCCTTTCATTCTTGCACAGACTCGAAACAAATGTCAGCGGATTTTTGTCTCAGATGGGAATCAAACCAACGACAATCAGCGCAACGATACTGGCGTGGAGACTGTTGTGGGGAAACCTCAAAATTAATATTTTAATAAATCTAGTTAGGTACCTACCTACCTTCAATAATTTTCATAAAATTACATGGATATTATTAACAATAATTTAAAAAAGTTAAATACGTACCAATCCATACTGAATTATCGTAAAAGCTATATGCTCTACAATTTTAAAGGCATGTAGGTAGGTACCTATGTAGATTGTTAATAAATTCATAATGTATAAACATGAGATGGGTAAAGGGATTTTCCGACAATAATGGGATAAGGTCAACATGAGTAACGCTTCCCGGCGTACACACGGCTACACACCAAGCTATACGAAACCAGTATAAGCTGACCTCGTATTGTACGGAAAGCGTTTATGCGATGCAATGCGAGGTCAGTCGATACTGGAATTGTAAAGATTGATGTGTCGCCGTGTGTACAGTAAATATTATTATTAATAAAATTATCGATACACTTGTTTTTTCCCGCGGCTTCGTTCCCGAAGAAGAATAAGATTTATTCATGGAAAAGAATTAGGATATAGGTAGGTACGGCCTCATTAGTCTAGTGATCCTAAGCGCGACAACTACGCTAGAGGGCCTAGGTTCGATTTCCAGAGCGAGCAAAGTGTCTAGATGTTAGTTTTTCTATGAAATTTTCAGTAGCAGCTCAGTATTTGTGCCCGGTTAATGCCAATAGGCTCACCCCTAATTATGAAGCGGTGGTAGCCTAATGGCTAGGGTGTAGGACTTGCGATCATGTGGTTGCCGGTTCGAAACTCATCCATTGCACTACCGACGTAAACCCACTCGTAATAGAATCATTTAGCTTAGTAAGAGGAATAATGTGCGACGCAATGTGCTAGTACTTAGGCTTTTTTTAATAAAAACGAATTACATAGGACCTCAATATACCGGGTAAATGTGGGTGTACATTAGTACACCTCTGTCTAACCCTTTCGAGAATACAAGCGTGATGGTACCTATGTTATGTTATGAAAACAAAATTAAAATCTGTTTAGTAATTTTTGCGCCGGCCAACAAACAGACAATAATTTAACAAATCACTTCTTGGGGATCCTGGAACATTTATATACTATAAACCTACTTGTTTTTTTTTATATATTCAATGTAGGTACAGCATCAGTTATTTTTACAATCTTAATTAATTAATTAAAATTATTTATTTAACATACCATCACGCCTGTATTCCCCGAAGGGTTAGGCAGAGGTGTACTTAAAGTACACCCACAGTTCGCCGGTATGTTTAGGTCCCATGTAATAGGGGGCGAGCCTATTGCCATTCACCGGGCACAAATCCAGACTCCAAGCTGCTACTGAGAATTTCATAGAAAAACCCAATAACACTTTGCTCGACCTGGGGATCGAACCCAAGACCTCTAGTGTAGCAGTCGCGGTTGGGACCACTAGACTAACGAGGCAGTCTATTTATTTAATTTTACGATAAACATAAATATTTAACTTAAGTAACTTATTAAGTATAAGAATCGGAGTCGGGTAAAATCGAGTAATACATAAAGTATTTGCATTGAGTAATAATTGAACTCTGAACTTTGTTAAGTTGAACGGTAGTTCAATAATGTGAGTAAACATTTCTATGAAAATGACAGTCAGTCAATTCTCCTTACAGTCACAATACCGAAAACAACAAGCATGTGTTAGTATTCACAACAAAAACAAAACAATCGTTGGGTCTAGTGGTTGTAATTACGGATGCTGAATGTGAGGTCTTTACTTCGATTTAATTAAGTATTTTTGAAATTCGCATTTTAAGGCATATTATTTCGGCTTTGGCGCCAAAATATTTTTTTGTTGTTGATTGTACGGCAAAATAGAGAAATAAAAGAATCTGCCAACATTGACAACCCCAGGCTAACCGCATTAACCGGTCACAAATCCAAACATTTTTATTTAAAAAAAAGAGCTTATTAGTAATGTGGGTCGCACATTACCTAGTATTCTTTTTTACCCCTCGGACTAAGCTTAATTCTTGTATTACGAGTGGGTTCACGTGGTAGTAGGTACAATCGGTGAGTTTAAAACCGGCAACCACGTGATCGCAAGTACGATGCCCTAGCCACTAGGCCGCCACTTCAAAAACAGAAACACCGAACTACTACACTAAGAATTATTTTATAGAAAAAGCTAATAATACTCGAACCCAGTACCTTAACGTAGCAGATGCGCTAAGGACCACTAGACTAACGAGGTACTTAGTTAAAAATTTAAAAGTAAGTATTTTTTATCATACTTACTTACTAGTGCGTAGGAACTAATAAAAAACTTAAAGGACAGGAAAATCGGGGTCTGAATTGGTTAATAACATGACAACTTACGTAAGCGCAGTTGAGTAACGGTCACCTTGATTTTCACTCACGACAGCGCTATGCGATTATAGATCTTAGAAATAGCCCAATCGTATGTATTTTGGTTATCTAAGTTAGTTTTAAAGTACACTACGGACTACCCCCTATTATTATTTATTTCATATTTTCTCTGTCCATCCAAAGGTTGTCTGGAAGATATCGCTTATAGCGATAAGACCGCCATTGTACCCTTATTTTATTTATGTCCTTATAAATGTATATTATGTTGTACAATAAAGATTATTCATTCATTCATTCATTCAATATGGGAATTCTAAGAAAAAATCCCAACCACTTAGCAAGAGATGCAGGATCAGGTTTTTGGATGAATGAAAATCAGTAGGATGATGGAAGTGCAGTGATAGCCTAGTGACTAGTGATATGACCATTACACGGTCGAGTCAAAGCAATCTGTCTTTTCAAACTCATGTGCGTGTTAATAATTAATTAGGTACTTATCACGTGCTGAGGATAGTATCCGCTCGGCGCTCCATACAAACGTATTTTGGTCTTATCTTGAATATTAACAAATGAAAGTCTTTGAAATTTTGCTATAACAATCTTATCATTGTAATACGTGTTTCTTGAATGTAAAACTTCATTTAAATACATGGTTAAAAAGTTACACGAGCGCAAAGATTGGTATTTTTCGATGAAAACAGAACCATTTTGACTCGCGTTCGCGTGAAGGAAAACATCGAGAGGAAACCTGCATGCCTGATAGATTTTCTGGTATAGTGGTCCTAAGCGACACTGCTACGCTTGAGGTCCTGCGTTCGATTCCCAGGTCGAGCAAAGTGAATTATCACTTTGTTCGGGTTTTTCTATGAAATTCTCAGTAGCAGCTCGGAGTTTGGTTTTGGCCCGGTTATTTGCAATAGGCTCGCCCCGTGGAGAATTTTTCTCTCCTCTGTGTAGGTAGTAGTACACCTCTGCCTAACCTTCGGGGAAATGGTATGTTAACTTCACCTTCTTCGAAAAACGACTGAAATTTGTGTTGCGGGTTCAAGACATACCTTCAAGTCTTCTAGAATAAATTGTTACACTTACTTACCAATTATTATACCTGTATGTCAAAATACGTAAAGTTGACGTTCAATTGTTATCAAAATTCGCTTCTTGACGACAAACTCAAGGAGGTTCGCTACCAATTCAATAACTATTTTTTACACTCACAGCGTAAATTTTCCCTATACCTACACAGCGCCATCTACCATGGCTACGGAGAACTATACACAATATAACAAGATTGTGTTTCTAGTGGTCACTCAAGTTCCTTTGTATTCCACTTGAGGCGACCACAGCGACACCAAGCGGGAATTACATTAACTGATATGAATCATTTTGCAACCCGCTGTCGCGAGTTAGTCGCAAGTATGGAACAAGCCTTATTTTACGAATGATTTGGAAATACGATTTTATTGTTTTACGAATGATTTGGAAATACCATTTTACATTATGTACTTATTATCTGTTTGTTTTTAAAGGAAATGGATCATCGACCAAAGTTACTTTAAACAGATACTCGTACTTAGGTAATAATATTTTTGCATTAAGTAGGTATGTCATTAGTCTAGTGGTCCTAAACGCGACTGCTACGCTACGGTCTTGGGTTTGATTCCCAGGTCAAACAGTGTTATTGAGTTTTCTATGAAATTCTTAGTACCTACTTAGCAGATCGGTGTCTGGATTTGTCCCTGGTTAATGGCTTGCTATTACATGCGACCTAAACATACTGGCAAAATGTACACGTCTACCGAACCCTTCGGGAAATACAGGCGTGATGGTATGTTTTTTATGTGGACCAAATAATACTCGTATCTTATACTGAACTGGAACGATGCCACACTTTAGTTCCATTGATAAATAAACAATATTATTATTTATCCAACTTAGTTTCTAGAATTTATATATTAAAAACATTATTGTTTATTTAATACAGAAAATTACCACAACATTAGTTTATATTGCAGTGTTAAATATACTTGCTAGGTCAAAAGATTATCAGAATAAGTAGAATAGATACCTACGTCATTATTATTATAATCTTGTATGATAAGTATTTTTTAGACTAGACTAATAATATTTTTATGGTCCTATAAAAAAGTTGCCTCTCTGGCTGCCTCGTTGGTCTAGTGGTCCCAATCGCGACTGCTACGCTAGAGGTCTTGGGTTCGATCCCCAGGTCGAGCAGTGTTATTGAGTTTTTCTATGCAATTCTCAGTAGCAGCTCGGAGTCTGGGTTTGTGCCCGGTGAATGGCAATAGGCTCGCCCCCTATTACATGGGACCCAAACATACCGGCGAACTGTAGGTGTACATTAAGTACACCTCCGCCTAACCCTTCGGGGAATACAGGCGTGATGGTATGAATAAAAAAGTTGAAAATAAAAAGAGCAACAACAAAAACAAAATTAAAATTGGTTCAAAAATATAAGTATTTTCATTTTATGCTAGACAGAGAGCGCACTATATCGGCTTCATCATCATCATCATCACCAGCCCATACTCGTCCACTGCTGGGCGTAGGCCTCTCCTAGTGAACGCCACAGAGCCCGATCTTCTTCTTTCTTCATCCGGCATTCCATCCGGCTTGTGACGTAGCAATCCGATATGCCATAAAAAATCATACTTAAGTACAATATTCTTTTGCGGAAAAGGGACAGAGCATCCCCTTGTCAATCCTCAACATCAACTTTAATTAAATGTTTATCTATACTATACTCATCATCATCTATAATATCTCACTATACTGCAGTGATAGCCTTGTGTTAAGACCATTGGACTGCCAAGTCAAAGGTCTCGAGTTCGAATCCAGGGCATGCACCTCTGTCTTTTCGAAGTCATGTGCGTATTAATAATTAATTATCACGCGCTTAAACGGT
Organism: Subacronicta megacephala; assembly: GCA_958496365.1. Lineage (NCBI taxonomy): Eukaryota > Metazoa > Arthropoda > Insecta > Lepidoptera > Noctuidae > Subacronicta > Subacronicta megacephala. The sequence continues at coordinate 3,013,686 of OY292534.1, forward strand.
GAAGGAAAACATCGTGAGGAAACCTGCATGCCTGAGAGATTTCTCGACGGCATGTGAAGTCTGCCAATCCGCAGTAGGCTAGCGTGGTGGACTATAGCCTAATCCCTCTCATTCTGAGAGGAGACCCGTGCCCAGCAGTGGGACAATGTAATGGGTTGATGATATACTATACTATACTTACTCTAATTATATAATATTAGTAGGTATAGTAACTATAGTATCACAAACTTTACATCTTTATAATATGAAACATAGCATTTAACATACCATTTCGCCTGTATTTCCCGAAGCGTTAGGCAGAGGTGTACTTAATGTACCTACACACACAGTTCGCCGGTATGTTTAGGTCCCATGTAATAGTGAGCGAGCCGTTTGCCATTCACCGGGCACAAATCCAGACTCCGAGCTAAGTACTACTGAGAATTTCATAGAAAAATCCAAATAACACTTTGCTCGACCTGGGGATCGAACCCAAGACCTCTAGCGTAGCAGTCGCGCTTAGGACCACTAGACTAATGAGGCAGTCAAACAAAAAAAAAACCGCCTTAAAAGTATTTTTTCTTTAATCATGCTGAGATACTTATACCTTACTTATACGGATAAGCTGCTCAAAAAGATTATCAATCGAAAATTATTCTACTGCCTTTTGGCTTATGTTCTTTTATTGCCAATTCCTGCTCCTGAAATTAAAAATTCAACATTAGTAGGTACCTAAGGAAAATCAAATAAAAAAAATTACATACAGACGTTGATATAACTTACAAGTGAAATATAATTTTGGTCATCGATCAATCGAACCCAAGACCTCTAGCGTATCAGTCGCGATTGGGCCCCCTCTTTATAATATACATAATTGTAAAGAGGTAAAGTTTGTTAGTTTGTGAGGGGGTAATCTCTGGAACTACTGAACCGATTTTCCAAATTTTTTCACCAATAGAAAGCTATATTATATTATTCCTGAGTGACGTAGGCTATATCCCGTAACGTTCATGAAAAGAAACGTAGTCCACGCGGGCGAAGCCGCGGGCCGAAAGCTAGTAGATATCTTAGAACTTTATTACCTAATCTTTAGGATCTAACGGATATTTTTTTTTGTAATGCGGCAATGGTCTAGTCGCTGCAACTGCGATAGCTCAGTTAGATTCGATTCTCAGACAGTATTATTGTGTATTCATCTTTATGAAAATAATTATCCTAATTACTACTTATATCTATCAGGTATTATTGTACCAAAAATATAGGAACTTTCTATGCAATTCTCAGTAGCAGCTCGAAGTCTGGATTTGTGTCCGGTGAATGGCAATAGGCTCGCCTCCTATAACTGGCGACCTACAAATACCGGCGAAGCGTGGGTGTACACTTTAGTTCACCTCTGCTTAACCCGTCGGGGAATACAGGCTTGATGGTATGGTAAATATAGGAACATCACTATCGAACTGTGTATGACACTTAGTCCCTGATTGTATGCGTTCGCAATGCGTCGTGTGTTCAGTGGCAGTGTGGCTATTATGTATCGCTTCTACTTAATAACAGATGTCGCTACTATATCTAAATCGTAATGCAACGTAACGCAACCAACGCCATCTGTTGGCGAGTAGTCTAAAATTCAGGATAAGATAGCTAAAATGTTTTATGTATTATTAAAGCAGGTTGTAGTGTGAATCCCTATAATCCCTATATCCTACATAATATCATCATCAACCCTTTACATTGTCCCACTGCTCGGCACGGGTCTCCTCTCAGACGAAGAGGGATTAGGCTATAGTCCACCACGCTAGCCTACTGCGGGTTGGCAGACTTCACACGCCGACAAGAAAATCTCAGGCATGCAGGTTTCCTCACGATGTTTTCCTTCACCGTTTAAGCGCGTGATGAGTAAAATATTTTAATACGCACATGACTTTGGGAAGTTAGAGGTGGGTGTCTTGGATTCGATCTTGAGACCTTTGACTTGGACGTCCAATGGTCATATCACCAGACTATCACTACACATAATATTAGAAGTATAATAACTTCCTTGTAAAAGCATTAAAATAGGTACAGTCGCCAGTACTAATCAGGTTATACAAAATTGTCAAATTTCTCCAAATGATTTTAAACCTTAAAATATCATAATTAAGTTCAAAATCAAATGAGTAAAATTTGACATTTTGTAGTAACTATATGTGCTGATCACCGTACATAAATCTCATGATAGATATCCATATCCATAGATTTATGTATCGTTAATTGCTTTCTGTTTTCAAACTTAAAAGTGTCATAACTCAAATTATGTCTGACCTACCCGACCCGCATTGGGCCGGCGTGCTGGATTACGTACGGCCCACCACACCGAGAGGAGGCCTGTGTCCCACTAGTGGGAACATTAGGTATAGGCTAAGTGGATTAAGTATTAGCTACTGCCCGCGGTTTTATAGGCATTCCAAAGGACCTATGTGCTTTCTCAGAATGTAATCTATCCCCTTGCAAATTTTTATCGAAATCTATTCAGCCGTTTAAGCGTCATAAAAACAAACAGAGGTACTTTCGCATCCATAACTAATAATATAACGAATAATACCTACTAGTTTTAGTAAGGGACTCGTGGCTAAGCTATAACTGCGCTGATCAACAGATCTGCGAGGTTGAGCTACGCCTGTCGCGGTCAGTCTGTGGATGGGTGACCGTTCCTAAGATATCGAGACTCCTCCGTGCTTCGGAGATCACGTAAAGCCGTCGGTCCCGATTGTCATACGATCACCTATGACAATCGTTAGAGACGATCCTAAAATCACTTTTAATGTAAGTGATTGTTAGAATTCTTACCTAATTGTTAGGGGTTGGCATTTAAATTACTTAAACAGATTTGAATTTTGTTTTCACGATTAAAAAGCACACGCTGTAACTTAAAAACTACGGTACTTCCATAACAAATGGGTTATACCTAGTTTATCTAAAACAAATAGAAGAAATACTTATTATATAATAAAATAAAAATACATAAACATTATCTAAAACAAATAGAAGAAATACTTATTATAAAATATGTTATACGATACTATAATGATACATAATTTAATGATACAAATTTATTCAATATAATATAATTATAGTTTATAATTAATTTGACAAAGAGCGCCTTCATCCTCTCTCCTATTAAAATATCTTTGCTGTGCCCGACAGGGTCCATAATTGATCCAATGTTTAACATACCTACCAACTAATGTACACATTATGGAATGCAATAAAGTATTGAGTATTGAGTATATTATTACTAACTAGTACCTATAACCTACTTGTTTTTTAATACTAATATCTTACTGTACAGAATCATGTTTAATAAGTAACATAGCATCAGCCTGTATTCCCCGAAGGGTTAGGCAGGGGTGTTCTAATTTTAACCCACGTTTCGCCAGTATGTTAAGGGCCCATGTAATAGGTGACAAGCCTATTACCATTAACCGGGCACAAACCCAGACTCCGTGCTGCTACAAAGAATTTTATAGAAAAACACAATTACACTTTGCCCGACCTGAGAATCGAACCCAGGACCACGAGGATCTCTAGCGTAGCAGTCGCACTTGGGCCCACTAGACTACGAGACAGTTTTATAAGTATAATACAAGTATAATAAGTATACCTAATTGTATAATATTGTAGTCAGGTATACTTAAATGTGAAATGTGTGTTTGGCGAAGACATAGATTGTAGCCTGAGGTAGGATATAGGCTACTTTTCGTCACAAAATATCCTTTAGATGAATTTAGAGCCACCACATATTTTGAAGTCGGTTACCATTACAATTCATAAAAACCCAACTGCGTTCTAAACTTATCACGAACTAAATCTAAGATTCGTCGTTTGTCTCCCAAAAAGTGCGTCACGAAGCAATAATTCTTTTGCCCAATTATAGTTCTTATACCTTTGTTATAAGGGCCATATCAGCGCGGGTCATCTGGGGTCACAGTCGTGATGGCAACGTTACAAGATGCGTTGGAATTGAACTTTGGTTACCACGAAAGCGTAAGTGATTAACGAATTAGAGACAGTTTTTTTAAAGGTTGCTTCACTATTCGCCAATGACACAATTACGCCTGCATTCCCCGAAGGGTGGGGCAGAAGTGTGCTTACACCGACAGACAGTTCATTGGTATGTTTAGGTCCCATGTAACTCGAAAGAGAAATGGTGTCCTAGTGGTAATGGCTGCGACTTACGAGTTGTAGGTCGTAGGTTCGAACCCAGACACGCTTTACTTTGTGTAAATGATTTCCTCACCACTGCTCTCAAAAAAGTAAAAGAAAACGTGAGGAAATTGGCATGTCCTAGAACAAAAAAATCGAAGACATGTGACATCTACGAGCCGGTTCTGGGCCCGCGTGGTGAATAACGTCCCACTCCCTCTCACCGAGAGGAGGCCTTTGTCCCAGTAGTGGGAACATTATATGTAGATTATGCTTGTGCTAAAAAAATATTTCTGCGCCCAAGGCGAAACGATCCATAATTATTCCGTACCATAAGAAAGAGCCTATAGATGCAGTCAACACGCCATCTTACAGTTTGTTCGAAATAAGTAAGCCGATCGGAAGTTGTCTGCAAGTGGTTAAAAAGTGGTAAATTTTAATAGAAAGACTCGGTGTAAATATAATTAGAGTCGTATATGTTTCACATTTCTAACTATTTTGTTTACTAATTTCGATATTTATGTATTAAAACACTTAATTAAATGGTTTTAACACCGCGGTAGTTCGGAACGGCTAACTTCCGATCGGCTTACTTATTTCGAACAAACTGTACGAAATCTCATTTCCTCAATAATTTCAGTGGCTACATTACCCTTCAAATCGAAACACATAATAATACTTAGTAGTAGTGTCTCGCTGGCATGTCTACGTGCCAGCATGAATGGGTCGGCACGACCAGGGAAGTACGGGTAGTACTTCCCACAGAATATCGACGTCAAGTAGCAGTATGCATACTGTTGCGCTTCGTACTGTGAGTGTGGAGCGCTAGAGGCCGAATTCCCCCGACAGTCCCCTTCCTTCTCCTTTATCTCCTTCCCCATCGATTTCCCCTGGTGTTGCAAGTGTTCATAGGTTTACAGTAAGCCCTTACCATGAGGCGAAGTGGTACAAAAAAAATTGCAATGCCCTCACCATCTCAAAAAGCCTGATGGTAGTTCAGAAAGAATAAATTAGAATTCTAACGCGATAACTGCCTCAATAGTCTATTATTAGTGGTTTTGACCACTAGACTAATGAGGCAGTTATCATGTTAAGTGCGACTGCTACGCCAGGTCTTGGGTTCGATCCCCAGGTCGAGAAAAGTGTTATTGGGTTTTTCAATGAAATTCCCGAAGCAGCTCGGAGTCTGGATTTATGCCCGGGCTCGCCAACTATTACATGGGACCTAAACGAAATGTGGGTGTACATTAGTACACCTCTGCCTAACCCTTCGGGGAGTACAGGATTCATCCTATCATTTAAAATAATCGTCACAGGATACATCATTCAATTTATAATAATTTCGGGCCCACAAGCACTTATATGAAATTGTTTGGTCCGACGCAAGCAAATATTTTCAAAACAGGGGTCCGGCTGCCATTGTCAAATTGACCGAATGATTGTCGAGGGAACGAATGTATGAATGGGATGTATTGTTGGATTAAAGTATTTGGGGGAAACGTGGCCGCGATTCGTTTTGGTAAGTGATATCTTTTGCTGTCATTTTGATTTTGGTCATAAGCTGGAACAAATGTTTGATTTGACTTTGTTGTAAGAACTGGTTATTTGTATTACAAAATTTTATAAAATAGGTAAGGTAAGGCTTAGCTAGCCAATTTCATGTCTCCGTCTATTGAGATTTTGATGGAAATTTATACCATCACAACTTCCGATTTCTAAAAAAATCTTCATACAAACCTTGTTCTGACAATTATTATTATTATTTCGAGCCATTCTTCTGTAGGTGTGTATAATCGGAGATGACCACTTTCCATCAGATAGCTAGTCTGCTTGTTTGCCTAGGTAAATATAAAAAAAAAACTTCATATACCAGAATCCAAAGTTTTAACAAATTCCATCCCATTAACTCAGATCAAATAAAAAGTTAAGATGGAACTTTGCGAACAAAGAAGTGAGGCCGGTTAAAACTACGCCTAGCCGTTTACAAACACAATTTTACACTATATAACAATACCGAAACTACGCCTTATTTTGTCATTCGAGCTGTTCTTAACTTTTTATTTGATCTGAGCCCATTAATCACACAATAACTTGCCAGAACAATAGTTCAAATTCATAGACAACCCTACACTCGCTACCGTACGTCCTTCGTACTTTGACGGACGCATAAAACTTGAACCAACATATTGAGTACCTACCCGAAACGCCATTCATCAGTGTTTTTGCTCCCAATAAAGACGGTTGTCTCCAAACAATACACTCGGGGAAGACGCCAGCGATAAATCCCGAAGCACAGGTGAGAGCGGCGACATCAAAGGCAGCGGTGCCCTTTGTAACGATCCCCACTCCGCACCGCTTGTCAATATTTGCATGCTAAGTAAATAAAGTTAAAAGATCCTAAATTGTGTTGATTGAGATGTTGAGATGGGGAATCGGTTACTGGTTTTTAGTTTCCGTGGTGAGGTAGGGGAAGAAAAGGACCATATTTTTTGTAATTATTTTTTTTTGTGATACAGTTGTCAATTTAAGCGTCGGTAGCCTAATGGCTAGGGCGTCGGACTTGCAATCATATGGTTGCCAGTTCGAACCCCACCCATTGCACTACCGCCGTGAACCCACTCGTAACACAAGCATTTAGCTTAGCACGAGGGGTTAACAAGAATACTAGTAATGTGCGACCCACATTGCTAGGAAGCTTTCTTTTCTTTTTTTTACAAACCAATTATGTGATGATTATTAGAGCACTAACTTACCCAAGAGACGTTATCCTGTCTTAACATACTTAAATCACGCCTGTCTTCCCCAAAGGGTTAGACAGAGGTGTACTTATGTACACCCACATTTCGCCGGTATGTTTAGGTCCCATGTAATAGGGGGCGAGCCTATTGCCAGTCAACGGGCACAAATCCAGACTCCGAGCTGCTATTGAGAATTTCATAGAAAAAACCCAATAACACTTTGCTCAACCTGGGGATCAAAGTGGTATTGGGTTATAGGGTTGGGAGCTTAGCATACCGGCGAAATATTAGGGTAATAAATAGTGTAGGGTGTTAGGGTAACCCGAAGGGTTAGGCGGAGGTGTACTAATGTACATCCACATTATTACACCTCTGCCTAACCCTTCGGGGAATACAGGCGTGATGGTATATTATGTTGTTTTAAAAGTACTTACTTAGTTTACCTACTAGAAACAATATAAATTATCTATTGTATTTCACATCAGAAAAGGGTTAACCATTCACGATCGCGTGCGCATCTCAAACGAGCCGCCATCTTTGACACGGGACCACGGGAGTGACGATACAATGATCACGGAATATCACCAGTAATCACCAACATAACCACATCCTCTCCAATACACCCTAATGAGGCTGTAATTGACAAAAAAACAGCCCTTTTTGAAACCGTTTTTCGGATGAAAAAACTAGTTTAGCTTTGCACTCAAATTTTACGACACAGAAATATTTAACCTTATTTGAAGTCGATAAGGTGTTTTCTTGTAAAGTAATGAATACATGTAAAGTGGTGATTTGAAAGAAATTAATCTGTGTAAGCTCCCGTTTGCAATATGTCGTCATTGTATTGTTGGATGATGTTAAGAGGCTGCGGTTATGTTTGTTTGTGTGTGTTCTGACTATCGTATGTATCAGTAGTCTAGTGGCGGCAAAAACGGCTACTGAGCGTGAGGAAGATTCGATTCCAGGGTAGGCGGAAACGTTACTGGGTCTATCCTTTTGGAAACCGTTTAGTGGCGTCTTGGAGTTTGAATACGTGCATAATAGCAATAAGCTTTCCCCTTTCAATTGGACTTAAAACCGGCGATCAATGGGTGGATGGATTTATTGATGAAATGTCACTCTTTGCCCGACTTGGAAATCGAACCCAGGACCTCTAGCGTAGCAGTCGCGCTATAGACCACTTGACAAGTGGTCTTTATCCATATCCATGCTACTATTTTAAATGCAACAGTCTGTCTATCCGTGTGTCTGTTTATGACGTATTTTTCTGGACTAGATTTTGTTCAATTTGTTGAGTTTTGGCATGGAACTATGAAAGAGTATGATAGATTGGACATCGAAGAAGGACATAGCTACACCTTGTCCAAAAAAAGACCTTTGGATTGCAAGAGAAAACGCGAACAACAGCTAATATTTTAATAAAATTACGTATCCCTTATGCATGGCAAAAATTAATTATACCTCTGCCAATGAATCTCCATACGACAGTTGGCAATATCCCGGTTCTTGAAATCTATTGTTTGTATTTAAACTAAAATAACGTGACAACAATCCCCATTGTCATAACCATAGAAGACAGTTGCAAACAATTATCATTGGGGGACAAAAGACATCAAAAGAACGCAAACTTATAGAAATTGATAGACGTCAAATTATAATAAGTAACAAATGTCGCTTTTTAAGATGGGTTTTGTTATTATTATAGCATTGTTTGGTTGGAATAATTATAGAGTTTTGATAGGGTCGAAATTCGACTGCAATATTCTTCTACACTTCTTCTCTATAGGAACTTTAATGATGCCAAATCTCACACTCTTCCGTGTGAGCAAGATACAAATGTTTTTCTTAGATTACCATATCAGTGCCATAATGAGCACTTATAAGTAGTTTTAGTAGTAGTAGTGTCTTGCTGGCAGGTCTATATGCCAGCATGAATGGGTCGGCAATTATTTAATATCGACGTCAAGTAGCATCATGCAGTAGCATACTGTTGCGTTTCGTACGGTGAGTGTGGAGCGTCGGAGGCCCAATTCCTCCCTCAGTCCCCTTCCTTTTCCTTAAATAGGCTCAACAACGTATCTGCAACTCCTTTGGTACTGCAGATGTCCATGGACGGCGATGACTATCTACCATTTGGTGGCTCGCCTGCTCGTTTGCAGGGTTAAAATATACTTAAAAAAAGTAAAACGGTCAGTCCAGATAATGTTCAGTGGTGGCCAGAAGCCCAAATAGCCTAACCATCAATCCTATGTTAGGGTTATAGAGGTCTGATGGCAGTCGCTTCGTAAAATACTTATTTTTTACAGTTTTCCTCACGATATTTTTCATCGTCGTTTCAGAGCTCAGATCAAATAAAATGTTAAGATGGAACTTTAAACGGCTAAAACTACGCCTTACCGTATACAAACACATTTACACTCACACACGCGCGTGATACGATGACGTTTTGATAGACGTGTAGCGATAGCTCGACTCTGCCCGACTGACAAGATAAGGCGTAGTTTCAGTATACGTGTGTGCGTGTAATTGTGTTTGTACACGGCAAGGCGTAGTTTTAGCCGGCCTCACTTCTTTGTTCGCAAAGTTGCATCTTAACTTTTAATTTGATCTTAGTTTCAGTGAGTGATAATAATAATATTGGTACACAATGATTACCTTTGAGGAAAGGATTAGTTCATAAATAAGTAGAATAAATAATATAGGCAATACGACTCAAAGCACACCATTCGTACTCATGGGAATTTATTTTTTAACAATACCTTAAAAAATCACCCTTGATAATCCATAATCAATTTCCAACAAAAAACAACCTAATAATTACAAAAAAAAATAGCCCGCACGCGATCTTATTATCATAAAAACAGCCCACTGCTGGGGTAAAGTTTTTTGTGTGACTATAATTAGTAATTGGCACGTATCGTGTGGTCGCAGGTCTGCGCTTGCACTTCACAAATTGCGGTCGTGGCCATCATTTGGAACATATGGCGGATAACGGATATTTCCTATTGTTTGTCTGTGGTATTGTCTGTCTTATGTTGTTGCGTTTGAGTTTATTAAGAAAGCTAATACCTACAGACATACACAAATGCTTTGATGATCTGGTATCGTTCTGCGACGGGGTCATTGAGCTCCCTAAATGATGGTAGAGCTACATGATGACTGACGTAAGCGTGCCGTCAGTTAGGACAGGTCAACTCAAAGCTGGCTCTTTTTTCAAAAGGCCTGTTCAGATTTTGCCCTACATTAGCTGTTTCTTTTTGTATATTTAGTTACATGGTTTCTCGTCGTCGCGCCTACCGATTTCTATCTCTGCATCACCCTAAGGTCGACTGTTAGAGAATTCCTAAGGCATTAAGTCCGCCTCTGTACTCAGTGTACATAAAGTATTAAAAAAATACATTGTAAAACTCGCATAGGTATCTATAATATTACTTTCTTACTGTCTGAACTTACAAAGCCATAAAAAATAATCCGACAAATTATAAGTGCACAAAAGGACTTACATTACCGTCATAGGCTAGTTACCACATTGTCCCACTGCTGGGTACGGGTCTCCTCTTAGAACGAGAGGGATTCATAAGGTTATAGTCCACCACGCTAGCCTACTGCGGGTTGGAAGACTTCACACGCCGCGGTCAAGAAAATCTCTCAGGCGTGCAGGTTTCCTCACGATGTATTCCTTCACCGTTTAAGGGCGTGATAATTAATTATTAATACGCACATGACTTCAAAAAGTCAGAGGTGCGTGCCCTAGGTTCGAACTCGAGACCTTTGACTTGGCAGTTCAGTGTTCATATCACTAGGCTATCACTGCACTTGCAGGCTAGTTGACTGGTGTTGTAATAATAAAAAAATAACAGGTCTAGGTATTGTTACGTAGAGGTACTGAAAATAATTAAAATCGACTAATAAAGTTAAGCGTTAAAGTTTTCGATGGGGATTACGAGGGGATGCTCTGTGCCTTTTCCTCAAAAGAGTGTTAGAATAGAAATTGTACACGTATCTGATTGTGACGTCACAAGTCAATATTGTGTGCTCTCTCCAACATAAAATGAAAATGCTTAGGTGTAGCTTTCTATTTTTTGAACCAATTTTATGATACTCGTAAACTTTTTTATGGGAACATAAAAAAAAATTAGTTAACTAACTTAACCTATTATTTTGATCACGTGACAATCAGTCTTTCTCTAATATAAATACCTAAATAAAAAACATTGTTTTATAGTAACGAGGATGGAATCTGAATATTTACTTAATAATCCAATCTTTACAGATACCTTGCTATACTCATGCACCTTATCATTAACGTCACAAGGTCCAAATTGGTTAAACAAGCGGTTTCCTGCGGGGATCTGATTAATAGGCCCTGATTTACAAAACGAATTACGAATGGATGCTGTATGTTCGTTACCGTAACTCAATTTCATACAATTCGTTCGGAAATCATAATAAGTATTGGGTTATGGGTTGGATGCAGGTTAAGGTATGTTAGCGCAGTTGATAATGAACCTGGATTACTTGAACTAAGTACTTGAATTGCCTGGGGAGGTAAACCTGCTCCCTGATCCTAGGCATCGTCTAGTCTGTTTATTAACTTGCTTGTCATCATCATCATCATCATCATCAACCCATTACATTGTCCAACTGCTGGGCACGGGTCTCCTCTCAGAACGAGAGGGATTAGGCTATAGTCCACCACGCTAGCCTACTGCGGGTTGGCAGACTTCACATGCCGTCAAGAAAGTCTCTCAGGCATGCAGGTTTCCTCACGATGTTTTCCTTCACCGTTTAAGCGCGTGATAGTTAATTATTAATACGCACATGACTTCGAAAAGACAGAGGTGCATGCCTTGGATTCAAACTCGAGACCTTTGACTTGGCAGTCCAATGGTCATACCACCAACTTAATTCAAGATCAAGTATTACTTAGTTAACAAGTTTTTCAATAAAATTCTCAGTAACAGCTCGATGTTTTAATTTCATTCTTTAATAGACAATTTACCTCCAAATTGCATGGGATCTAAAATATGCCCACGAACTATTTTGTGTGAATACACTTCTGCTTAACCCATCGAGAAATACAGGCGTGATGGCATGTAACATAGTAACACTAATATGACACACAAACAGCAATCATACAAATTGTTATACGAACGTAGTTGAACAACTAAATAAAAGCTAATAAATTATTTGATAAAGATAATTTAGCCTATCGTTACATGGAGTAAAAAAATAGATGTGGCTTATTTTTACTTTACATGTTTGAAATTAAGACATGAAAACATAACATAACATACCATCACGCCTGTATTCCCTGAAGGGTTAGGCAGAGGTGCACTTAATGTACACCCACAGTTCGCCGGTATGTTTGCGTCCCATGTAATAGGGGGCGAGCCTATTGCCATTCACCGGGCACAAATCCACTTGAAATTAAGCTTTATGCTTATACAGGTAAAACCGTAAATACGACACAACATAGATACTAATCTCAAGAAATAACAATTTTAACAAAATCATATTTTATCAGAAAAAAAGATAAAGGCACCTTAAACCGTAATAAATTGTTATACATATCCAAAACAGTTTCGGTTGTCGATACCCTTAATTTGTTTGAATCTTGTAATTTCGCCTCAATATTAAAAAATACCTATATAAATATGTTAAAAAATAAATGAAAAAATACCTCAAACGTTTAGTGTCTTTTTTGCGTGTAGAGCATTTTTGTATGAACTCAAGACATTCCAATATAGTCAGCTAGAATTTACTACAAAGTAATACTAAGTCAGAGATGTTAATAAATAATACCTTATCCAATCCCCAATTGTGCTTACCATCCGTGGGGCTATAATAGCCCAAACAAACAGTTGGCGCAAACAAGTAGATACAGTGTATGCCCCGAATCGACGCAATTCAATAAGGGTTGTTACAACTGATTGCAATCAACCCCCGGTACGTGATGCGAGAGCACCTACTAGTGGCAGCCCTAGCTATAGAATATATGCTTTTTTATTTGACTGCGATTGAAGGCAATTGATGAGTGCAGTGATAGCCTAGTGATGTGACCATTGGACTGCCAAGTCAAAGGTCTCGAGTTCAAATACAACGAACGCAACTCTGATTTTTCGCAAGTCATGTGCGTATTTTTTTTTAAAAAGCTTACTAGCAATGTGGGTGGCATATTACTAGTAATCATGTTAACCCCTCGTACTAAGCTAAATTCGTGTATTACGAGTGGGTTCACGACGGTAGCGCAATGGTTTTATTTTCCAATTTATTTATTTTATTTTTTATTTTATTTATTTATTTAGGTACAATTATTACATAAGTAACATCAACAATAGAACGATAACAGCTGCAGTAGTGAAAACTGTGTCGCAACTGTAATCGCCCGCCTCCAAACACTTGAGACTTAAATTAAAATATAATAACAAGTTATAGTTACTAAAGGAAATACTATAAATAATTGAGTAATTGGTAAAAAAATAAAATAAAATAAAATTAAAACGAATTTAAGCGAACATAAGTGAGTGAGTGCGTAGTGTAAAGTGTGTGTGTAATGTGGGGTATTGTGGGTGAAAGGGTGAATGAAAATTAATCTGTGCATGACAAGGTATGCAGGTAGTAAGTTAGTGTGTTACCCCTACCAGATCTTCAGTATAATTACTGAATTACTTCAGTATAATTGCTTCGTGTTCACAGAGAAAAGACTTGAAGAATTATGGATAGTCAATAGTCAATAGTAGTTTATTGGTAATGTTAATAACATGTCATTCATTGTATAGTCAAGTCACTTGTGGATTAATTGTATTCAACAAGAAATGTAAATGTAGATACTTATATAATACACTTCTGCCGGCCCTTCGAGGAATACAGGTATGATGGTATGTTTAGTCAAAAGTACTATTGCCGAAAGCGTACGGTCAAAAGTAGGTACATTTGACTGACTTTGCTAGTTAAAAGTATATAACATAACATAACATAACATACCATCACTGGGGCGGGGCTGCTGCTATGCTTTTGCGGTTGCACAACGACATGCTTTGCGTGGTAGTATAGGGGCAGACCTACCTTACCACCTCCTTCTGAAGTGGTAAGGGGGCGGGGTCTTGGGGGAGAGCGCTACAGTCGTGTAGATCCCCAAGGCAAGTCTGGTGGTTCTAGCCTTCTCGAGGTTGCTGCCCTGTTCTTGGTCTAATTCCTTCCGAATTAGATGCAACAGAAAACACCAGGCGCCTTGTATGCTTATATGCTTATGTTTATGTATGTCTATTTATTTATTATATATAGAATGTATGTATATCTGTGTATGTGTTTATGTGTACCCAATCCAAGGTGTTATCCGTACCGTGCCGAGGGATGCGTGGCTGAGGGGGAGCTCAGTCATGAACGGTGGCTTCTCGAAACCTGGACGAATCGGGAAGTATTGCAGTCCTCCCGCCGGCATGCGGGGCTCTGCCGGCGGGCATCTTTAATTCCCTAGCTTCTCGTGGGACTTTTATGGAAGAAGACCAAAAAAACAAACTAAAACCATCTCCTATCCAAGGGGAACCGTTCTCTCCCCTTTTAGGGGAGACGATTGAAATGATGGAGGAGGTCTTATTGGCCTCTCCACAAACCGTCTCGACAGTGGCACGCGAAGGCACTAATTCGCCTAAGGCAGGAGGCTCCAGTGACTCTGCCCCAAGGACTGAGGTGTCCCTAGCTCGCCATGTGAGACTAAGCGGTGCAGCTCGGAAGCGATTCCGAAGGCTATTAGCAGCCAATGTCCGGGCCGACGAGGCCCGTGCATTGGCTATAAAGCCTTGGAATCAAATTCCGATTACGGGTGTTCCTCCGGACCCAAAGCCGAAGAAGCGGGCTAGGTCCGAGGAAGAATCGCCCAAGGAGCAGCCAAGGAAAACACCCCGGGTGGAGAAGCCAGTGGCACAGCCCAGTTTCAAGCAGGTCGTGGCTCAATCGCGAGTGGGAATCAGAAACCTGAGTCCCATGAGCGAAGACCAAATGAAGCTGGTGCATCGCGCCCTGACCCTGGCGATGTTGGACATTGCCGATAAGGGAAAGGGCCCTAGGTTCACGGGCTTCATACACAGACCAGGGTGGATCCTTGTAACCTGCGCGGATCAAGCCAGCCTCAAATGGCTGACAAACTGGCTATCCAAAAAAATGAGGACGCTACAGGACTCAGTTTTGGAAATGCCACTACTTTGCATGACAACAGATGCAATGCTTCTACGGCATGTATTTGAAAAACAATACTCCGTAGAAATGCCTTCAAGGGAAGACTGGTCAAAAGGCCAGTTACCCCACAAGGCCGGGAGCCTAATATGGTATACCGACGGTTCTAAAATGGGACAGAAGGTAGGTTGCGGAATATATGGAGAGCGACCAAAGTTTAACAAGATTGTAAACTTAGGTCAACATGCCTCCATTTTCCAAGCAGAGGTATACGCCATCCTGGAGTGTGCGGAAACCAATCTGCAAAAGAACTACAATAACCACACCATCTATATAAATTCTGACAGCCAAGCAGTTCTTTTAGCGCTGGATTCCAACGTTATTACGTCGAAACTAGTGGAAGACTGCATGGCTCGATTAAACACTCTAGCAAAGAGAAATGAAGTAGTTTTAAGATGGGTGCCGGGTCACGCGGGCGTCATTGGCAATGAACGTGCCGATGAACTCGCAAGAGCAGGGGCCAATGGCACGCAGCAGGGTCCTGAACCCTTCTGTGGAATACCAAAAGCCCTGGCTCAAAAAACCCTCACTGATTCTAGTTTTGAGACTGCCATCAAGCTCTGGACGGAATCGGCGGGTATGGCCCACTCTAAAGCTTTGATAAAAGCCTATAACAAAAGGCAAACAAACCTTCTCCTATCACTGAGTAGGAATAAGTTGCGCATTGTCACGAGAGCCTTAACAGGACATTGCTGCTTAAACAAGCACATGTTCAACCTAAGGCTGAGCGACACGCAAACCTGCAGATACTGTGAAGAGGCTGATGAAACGCCACTTCACCTTCTGGGGGAATGCGGACCGCTGATACACAAGCGCAATGCACATCTGGGGAAACACGTCTTAACCCCAGATGAAATAAGGGAGCTCACCCCTAAGAAAATCCTGCAGTTTATAGCAGCCGCAGGGTTTAGCGGTGAACTCTAAATTAAAAAAGTGGCGATCACAATAGACCGACTACGGTCGCAGTGACATTACAGCCACAATACAGAAATAAAAAAAAAAAAAAAAACATACCATCACGCCTGTATTCCCCGAAGGGTTAGGCAGAGGTGTACCAATGTACACCCACATTTCGCCGGTATGTTTAGGTCCCATGTAATAGGGGGCGAGCCTATTGCCATTAACCGGGCACAAATCCAGACTCCGAGCTGCTACTGGGAATTTCATAGAAAAACCCAATAACACTTTGCTCGACCCGGGGATCGAACACAGGACCTCTAGCGTAGCAGTCGCGCTTAGGACGACTAGACTAATGAGGCAGTCAGTTAAAAGTATATTTGACAGCTTAAGAGTTTTGACTGCAACATACACGCATATTTTTCTTAAGCCCATAAACCAATGGTTCGTTTGAACTTGCTACCGCACGATATAGGTAGTAATTCAAGCTCCATTCATGCTAGGGCTAAATTAACGACGGTCCATTTATAATAAACTTCATAACTAGAATGTTTTACAGCAGACAACCAATATTTATATAGCCGGTATGATATGACATAGCTATGTATAAGGTTCAAGAGAGTCATACGTAAAAGAGGTTTCATTTATGTAGGTGCATTTGCCCGCGACTTCGTCCGCGTGGAATAGATTTTCCCCAATCCTGAGGGAATTTCCCAAAATATCGTTATAAATTAAAGCCTATATGTTATTCTGAGGAATAAACAATAATACTGTAAAGTTACATCAAAATAAGTTCAGTAGTTTTTACGTGAAAGAGAAACAAATATCCACCCATCCATCCATCCTCACAAACTTTCACATTTATAATATTATATTATTATTTATAATTAATATTTATACAATATTTATTAATTTATAATTACACTATTTATAATTTATAATATAATATTTATAATTTTATATTTAATTAGGAAGTAGGATTAGTACGATGAGATTAGTAGGAAGTAGGATAATAGGATTGGAATATGTAACTACAGTGAACGAAAGAGTTTTAAACGAAAACTATGTTTTGACAACGATTGTTTAATAAACTAGTTGTGCCCCGCGGTTTCACCCGTTTTGCCCCGCTCCTAAGGATCGCAGCGTTATTCAAATGAGTAGGTAAGTCCAGAGATTAGCGTGTTCAAACAAAAACGCTATTTCTCTCAAAAAAATCGATTGTGAAATATATGTTATCTACGAACAATTTGCAAAATAATACTGAAACACCCCCTCCCCCCTGTCAAACGGACTAGCTCAAAGTTAGAAAAGAATAAAAAAATGGGACGAATAAAATAAAAAAAATCTATTAATAAATAATATACCATCACGCTTGTATTTCCCGAAGAGTTAGGCGGAGGTGCTACTATATGTACACCCACAGTTCGCCGGTATATTCAGGTCCTATGTAAAAGGGGGCGAGCCTATTGCCATTAACCGGGTACAAACGCAAACTCCGGAGCTGCTACTGAGTATTTCCGAAAAACCCGAGAACGCTTTGCTCGACCTGGGGATCGAACCCAGGACCTCTAGCGTAGCAGTCGCGCTTAGGAACACTAGACTAATGAGGTGGTCTATAAAAAAGAAACAAAACCAAAAAAATATGTTAATTTCTCGGTAACTATACTACACGAAATTGGATGTGGTTTCCACATTTACCTATACTTTCCAACCGATTTCAAAAAGGAGGAGGTTCTCAATTCGTCTGTATGATGTTCTTATTTTTTTTGTAAAAATATGAACAAAAATTGTTTACATCGATGATATTATCGTTTACTCCGAAACATCGCTGTCTTATTGGAGCAGTGCGTTTAGTTGACTAACAAGTACCTAAACAAAACTTTCCACTTAAAATTAAAAAAATTAATTACTTTTAACAAAAAAGTAAAAACGCCTTCAAAAAATAATATTGTCTAAAACAGTTTGGAAAGTCGGTGACTTCTATTTGAGTGGTTCTTTCGTTTTCGCCACCGACTTTCAAAAACTGTTTTAGACAAAATTATTTTATTATTTTTTGAAGGCGGTTTTACTGATTTGTTAAAAGTAATGGAGACAACATAAAGTGCTAATAAGGGAAGTTCCTCCCCACCATAGATTTCCACCATTGTCACACTCACGACAGCAAAAACTGGTGCCGCCGACATCATTATCCAGTAGGCGGGTTCAGAAAAGCCATGGAAAATACTTAAAGTACACCTTATTTTAATCAGACTAGAGATTCACTTTGATTATAAAGGTTTTATGGACTTGTTTGTGTGTGTGACTGTTGTGTCTGTGAAACGTGTCGATGGCCAGTCTTAAGCGATGAGGTGTTGCCAAGAAAATAAGTGGTGAAGAAGGATTTATAAAAAATCTGTGAACGAAAAAATGGCCAAATGTTAGTACTGCTCGTAGGTTTTTTTAAGTAAACTGAAACAAAAAAAAATTTTTTGTATGGTAACACCCTTTTTTAAAAAAATTCAAATATTTGAAATAGGAATAGGTCGGGGCTTCTTTATTTTTCTTTTCTGAATGTAGGTATTTTTTTATGAATTCCAGGGAAGCAAGTTCGTTCTATCCGGTCGAAGTTTTTATTTCACATTTTAATACTTCATAATTGTTTTTTTTTTAATTCCAAATATAGGCATATGGCACTACGGCTATTTAATTAATATTATGTATTTTTAATTTTTAATAGGAAATAAATAGGTGATAAACTAAAAATAGAAACAAATCTATTTGAAGAAATTTTTCAATGAGATAACTCTCTTAGGGCAGTCATTATAGTTGTTGACGTGACATTTGACAACTTTTGCTGAATTTTGTTTTTGAACGTGACGTCTATTTAAGAGTCGTTGACTCATTACAAACATTTCACCCCACGGTTTCTTCAAATATCTATAATTAACAGTCATCGGTCTAGTACAATTTTATTATAAGTACTAAGTATATATCACACCCAAACCAGTAAAGGCTATGAACAATAAGAAAATATCAGTATCAATACATAACCAGTATACGCTGGCCTTGAATTGTACGGAATATCTTTACAATGGGAGGTCAGTCTAAACTGGATTTGTATAGCTTGATGTGTGTACAAAAACAGCGGTCTAGACGTCACCCCACCTTCACCCCGAGTGTCTGGTCTGCTGAATTATTCATTGCCACCCAGGATACTATTGTATGTATTGCGTTAATGTTATTGTTACCCTACTGTGCTAAAGTCAAAGACGAGTAGTGCTTTTTGCTTCCCAACGGCGCATAAGTAGCGACAGGGGGACATTTTTCTAAGATATCGATTTTCACGAATTCAGAGTTGATCCCATTAAAAACATCTTAAATTTCCCGAAGGGTTCGCTTGTATGTTTAGGTCCCATGTAATACCCCTATTACCTGTGAGCCAATTTTCATTCACCGGGTACCTACGACTCAAGACTCCGATCTGCTATTGGGAATTTCCCACAAAGACCCGATATCACATTGCTCGACCTGGAAATCGAACCCAAGACCTCTAGCGTAGCAGTCGACATAGGACGACTAGACTAACGAGGCAGTTTTTTGAATCAAGTTGTTTATTTTCAATGTCTCATAGCGTAAGATTCAGAAATCTCTAACTGTGTCGTCCAATAACTAAGACACTTCTCCTTTCCATATTCGGGTTGTCAAATTGAAGACAACCCTGAACGTGACTGCTCCAAGCCTCAAGTGCCTGAAACCACTCACAACCCTACGTATGAATAATAAAACCCCATAAACACTCAAGTCGCGAGTTCCTGCACCCCTGGTGAAGACAAGTCAACAAATATTGAAGACAATACACGTATGTATGTCTGAATGTCTCTCCTGGACAGAGAATGGAATAAGAAAGTTTCTCGTGGATAAGATATGAAAAGAATACACATTATTTAGGTATGTCTGAATGTCTCTCGTGGACAGAGAATGGAATAAGATAAGTGCTGCATGGATAAGATATGAAGTAAATCCACGTAATTGTCTGAATTACTCTCGTGGACAGACACTAGAATAAGTAGTTAACAGAGAATGGAATAACAAAGTGTCTCGTGGATAAGAAATGAAGACAATACACGTAGTAGCAGTAGTGTCTCGTTGGCATGTCTTCATGCCAGCATGAATGTGCTAACGCACGACCGGAGAAGTACTACCCTCCCACAGAATATCGACGTCAAGTAGCAGTATGCATACTTTTATGTTTCGTACGGTGAGTGTGGAGCGCCGAAGGCCCAACTTCCTCAGTCCTCAGTTCCTTTTCCTTCTCTCCCTTTTCCTTAAATAGGCTTGGTAACGCATCTGCAACTCCTTTGGTTTTGCAGATGTCCATGGACGGCGATGACTACAATTTCATGTGAAAGAAGCTCATTTTTTTGACACAATACGCGACATCCCAAAATGGCTGAAGTTCAGCCATTTTGGGATGTCGTAATAACTAGAAACCGCGTTCAGCCGCTGAACGCGGTTTCTAGTTATTAATTTATAATTATTATATGCGTAATACATAGAAAATAGTAGAAAGAGTATACAGCATACTAAGTTTATATGAAGTTAGGTATGTCTCGTAGATACTCGAACTTTTTCCAAAAAAAGTCTGTTTTGTTTTTATGTTCATAATGTTTGGTCCTATTTAAGAGTAACTTGGAGCTTTCTAACCGATTCTGCTTATATGTCGACACATTTACATCCTTCCGCCTCTCACAAACAACCAAATAGCTATCCCATACATCATTCCACATCCTAGTTTATCACAGTATCTTCTACCCACAAATTGCCGCGCTATAGTTGGCGTCCTTGCCGATATAAATCTACTATTGAAAGAGTCCCCGACGCCTATTCACGGGGTCTTTTCAACGCGTGCAGGACAAACAAACAGACATCGCTGCGCAAACACTCCTGGGTACAGAGATCAAAGCGCGATATCATACAGAACCCGGTTTAATTTGGCGCCAACGTACGGAACGCCATTTTTTCCGTTTTCGCGGCATTCCGTGTTTTTTTTTATTTGGCCTGGCGACGACAGCGACGATGAGAGCTGCATTGATTTCGTGGATTGGGCGTGTTTTGTTTTTTAGATAAGAACTTGTGGAAATGTGTGTAGTATGTGAACTTGATTTTATGCATCAAATATTATAATTAAAGCCTGTTATGACCCACTCGGCTTCCACATCTATACTTAATATTATAAAGCTGAAGAGTTTGTTTGTTTTTTTGAACGCTCTAATCTCAGAAACTACTGGTCCGATTCGAAAAATTCTTTCAGTGTTAGATAGCCCAAAATGCTGCAATAACGGGAAAAAATATCCCTTTTAAATGCAGAAAAGCTGGGAAACCACGCGGGTAAAGTCGAGGGCAGAAAGCTAGTATTAAATAACATACCTATAGGCCGACCGTTTAACTCGCGTATCGCCTGCGCGGTAAGAAGGGAGCGGGGGCGGGTAACGCTACACACGGAGTTAATAATCCAAAGATTTATCTCGAGATAGACATTGTTGGTAAAGAATAAAATAATAAAGTATCTTTTTACCCATCCGCTAACACCGCTCTCTTCTTACCGCGCAGGCGATACGCGAGTAAAACGGTCGGCCTATAGTTAGTTTCCTAATAGAATTGTTATTAACAAATTATTTTGAACGCCTACAATAGTCTAGTGACTAAGTTTTGTGGTATTTTGAAGTAAACTTTTTCAACAGAAATTGGTCCGTTTCTATTATAATAATTGTCTTCTATTGTATATATATTATGTAGTGTTTGTACTGTTTTATAGTTTCATGCACTAAGTAGATTAATCGTTAGGCACGCATTTATAGGTCGCCAAGGTGTAATAAATACCATAATGGCGTCAGCACACGACATAATTGATTGGGGTTTTAGGTAGCCGAAATTATTGTAAGAAATACAGTCCCGCATATAGCAGTCACGCTTCAAAGTTCAAACATTCAAATGTTTTTATTTCAAATAAGCCTTTACAAGCATTTATGAAACGTTATGACTCTAGTTGCACGGTTCCAAAAAGTTGATCCTATGGAGAAGAATCCGGCAAGAAACTCCATGGACACTCTTTCTAAATAAGAGGTATAACATTTTTAACTGGTACATTATGGCAATATGAGGATGTGAGAACATTGAAGGTTAATGTCTGAATTAGCTTTAAGTCAATATTAAAATCAAAAGGTTCCCAGCAACTGAGAACTTAATTTCATCCTAAAAATAAGAAGTTATGTGGAAGAATCCACATTATCAAACAAGAACAACAAACAACAACACTTATTAGCTTAGGACCACTAGACTAATAAGTCAGTCAATTTTTAATTACGTGTGACCCATATTATTAATATTGAAGCGGCGGCAGCCTAATGGCTAGGGCGTCTGACTTGCGATCATGTGGTTGCCAGTTCGAACCCCACCCATTGCACTACCGACGTGAACCCACTCGTAACACAAGCACTTAGCTTAGCACGAGGGGTTAACAAGATTACTAGTAATGTGTGACCCACATAGCTAGTAAGCCTTTTTTAAAAAAAAAAAATGTGTAGGCAGATTTCAGTCTAGATTTTTAATAGGTCCTGACCACAGAACAGGTTAACTTTATCTGTTCTGTGGTCCTGACTGTTAAAGATAACCCTTCCCTTGCAGTCGGGTACTTATATTTGTATATTTACCCGACTGCAAGGAAAGGGTTATGTTTTAACATTAATATTCTAGACTCAAATCTGCCTACACAATATGGGTCACACGTAATTAAAATGGACTACCTCATTAGTCTAGGGTTCTAAGCGGGACTGCTACGCTAGAGCGAGGGATCCAACGTTCGATTTCGAGGCCAAAAGTGTTATTGGATATTTCGCTGAAATTCTCAGAAGCAACTTGGAGTTTGGATTTGTGCCCAGTTAATGGCAATAGAGCCCTTTTACATGGGACCTAAATATACCGAAAAAATAAGGGGGTACATTAGTACACCTCTGCCTAACCCTTATTTTGTATTATCTGCTTTATATCTTGAATGGTTGGTTGGTAGGTAGCATGAATATTTGTTAAAGAAACCTATATTAAAAAAGTAGGTACTGCATTTGATTGTACAGTCGCCAGCACATCAGTTTTACAAAACTGTCAAATTTCTCCAAATGATTTTAAACCTTTAGACATTGTTGATTAAGTTCAGTGTTCAGTTCATTAAGTTAATTTTTGTTGTGGTAGGGCTACGCTGTTCGCAGCTTGAATGGGCCGGCTCGACCGGGGAAGTACCACACTCTCGCAGAAGACCGACGTCCGAGTAGTAGCGTTTCGTTGCTGCGCTTCGTTCGGTGAGCGAGAGGGCCAAAGGCCAAATTGCTCCCCCAATCCCCTTCCTTCTCCTTTTCTCCTTCCCCTCCCTTTCCCTAAACAGGCTCGGCAACGCATCTGCAACTCCTTTGGTTTTGCAGATGTCCATGGGCGGCGATGACTACTTACCATCAGATAGCTCGCCGGCTCGTTTGCCGAGTTATCCCATAAAAAAAAAAAAAAAAAAAGTTCAAAATCAACAGAGAAAATTTGACATTTGGTGGTAAGTTGACGTGCTGGCTTCCGTACATGGGCACTTCAGTAGGTATAGTATCATTATCGTTCATTGGTCAAGATCACAATTGCGCATGAGTGGTGTCGACCCATCGCGCGTGAGCACCACTTCATCCAATTGTCTACACAAGTCTGTCAATTGTCGGTTATAAGCAGAATAGAATGGAAAATAACTGGCTCATTCATATTTTAGTATGTACCTACTTATTTAGGTACTAAGTACATACCAATAAAATACGGGAAAAAAAAGTACCTTGATTTTCACTTTCAATTAAAATGTATTAGTGAACTTTTTGATCATAAAACAAATTAATATAGATGTTATTTTAATTATCGTTATCTATAACTTACCTAAATAGATTTTTACGACAATTTTCAAGAAGATACCTGCTTATTTTATTTCAGGCACTATTTTCGTATTACAGTTTTCTGGTTTTATTTGGTATACCTAGATAAAAGGAAGATTATATTTCAAAATTGCTAGGAGCAAATAATGTCAATATCTTTGCCCATAATAAATAGTCAAACCGACTAAACCATTAGTCTCTCTTTACTTCGAGTGTAGTCAAATAAGACTCAACATTAGTGTTTAACTTAGCACCCGTTAATGGCAACAGGCTCACCCCCTATTACATGGGACTACACCTACAGCTATATTATTTATATTTCTATGCATGGGACATACACATACCGGCGAAATGTAGTTGTACATTTGTACACCTCTGCCTAACCCTTCGGGGATTACAGGCGTGATGGTATGTTATGTTATGTTAAATATCTCCTAATTTCACTTTCTTTCCTTACAATCTAGACAATTAAGGGGACACTTGAGATTTTTTTTCTTATTAACCAAAGCGCTGACCACGCTTAGAACTAGTAAGTAATAGATTATATTACCATATGTTACATGATCACATTAAGCATAAAAACTCAATTTGTGATGTAATCCAATACACCACCATAACTTATCTCTGCTGGTTCGGGTCTCCATGATAAATGAAAAGATAGGATAATTATCGGGAAATCCTTAGCAAGTGAGACATTTCCTACTTATCTGAAGAAAGTTTAAGAGAAAATATTTAAAAATTTGAAAAGAAAATGCATTAGAGACTTCCTGAAGCTTTGCTTTTGAAAAATAGATGAATTAAGTAATAACAAGGCAAATAGAGTAATAAGGTATCTGAAGTGGACTTTATTCAAATTAAATAGCAATAACTGTTAAAATAACTAATAAAAATTCTTCCAAATAATGTTGGAACTTTACTTTTGCGGGGAACTATCTCTGCATTACAATATTGGGGCAATACTGACAACTCATTTTAAGGTTATTCATATACCTGAATACCAGTGACTTTATCAATCAAAGATAACGTTACGTCAAATTAATGTCACCCCAAACATATCGACAACGCCTAAACTTTAACTTGCAATAAACCGATCCTGCTTGCATCGATTTGAAGTGCCGAGACTATCCTGTCACCATCCTTACTCATAGCCACCCTACCCGGTCAGAATTGATGGCTTGCCACACTGCGCCGGACGTCAATCTTCATAATGACCGCACGTTATTCGCTATGAATTGATGTTGATTCAGTTATTTCAGTGAATCTTCGCCATTGAATGATTGGTTTCTAATTACCGTTGTGCGGACGATGGGAGCCAAGAATGGGAGAGATTTATTTAATAAATAAGTATGTAGGTTCATGATACCAACACGCCGATATTCAGTACAGGCCCGACGCCAGATTTAGGTTTGAGCAAGACTACATTTTGGCGCCTAATTATAGGCTAAGCCCCCTGACGATTTCCCGAAGGATAAGGCAGAGTTGTACTGATGAACTAACAGTTAGAAGGTATTTTTTATGTTTCATGTAATAGGAGACGACCGGACGAGCCTTTTAACAGCATCATCATTATCATTAACCCATATCTTGTCCCACTGCTGGGCACGGGTCTCTTCTTAGAACGAGAGGGATTAGGCTATAGTCCACCACGCTAGCCTACTGCGGGTCGCCTGAGAGATTTTCTCGACGGCGTGTGAAGTATACACTTCACACGCCGTCGAGAAAATCTCTCAGGCGTGCAGGTTTCCTCATGATGTTTTCCTTCACCGTTTAAGCGCATGATAATTAAGTATTAATACGCACATGACCTCGAAAAGTCAGTGGTGCGTGCCTTGGATTCGAACTCGAGACCTTTGACTTGGCAGTAACAGCATAAAGTTTGTAAACCTAAGGTTCCCTAGAGGCATTTGGCTCGGTCGATTGCGTTCGATGTATCTTCCTACATTTCAGGGCCAACTCAATATTCGCTTGCGAAGTTGCGATCCATACTTTGGCAAATGCTGAGCTAGAGTAAAGAGAATCCCCCCCATTGGGGTTCTCGCCTTGTCGCGGCGGGGGGGCTTAGTAGCCGTGGAGTGGGCCCACGGCGAAGCGAAGTGGAACCCCGGGGTGGGCGCTGCTCCTGCGGGCTTTGGCCTGGAAGCCTGCAGTGGACCGGCCACTGTAGGTTGCGGTGTCGTATGGGAGGCACCGCAACTGAGGCGGGCCGCGGTGTTGCATTAGCGACACTGCGGCTGAAGGTTTACGGGGCCGCGGCGGGAGAGGAGTGCCGTTATCACGGTGCGCCGCTCTCCCTGCCTTCCGCGGCGTCGGCGGGGCCCCAGCCGCAGGACTGCGGACGCGGTGGGGCCGCAGGGGGAGAGGAGTGTCGGTATTACTATGCGCCGCTCTCCCTACCCTCTGCGGCCGAGGTCCAGGGCGGCGGATGCGGGGAAATCCGCCAGCCCCCCGTTCCATGTTCGGGACAGGACCCGAGGCGGCGGCGCGTAGTGTTCCACGCGCGCCCCTCTAGGATGTGGCACGGCGGGGCCCGCAGAGGCGGGCCATCACCAGTCGGGGGCCGCGGACGAATTCATAGCTCCCGTAGCCCCCGACGCAGGTGCGACAGGGAACACCGTGTGGTTTTATTCGGTAGGTCACCCACTCTGGGTGGAGTCCGACACGCCCCGTCGCCTCCCCGGGCGGCGGATGTCCATGAGGATTTTCCACAAGCACAAAAAAAAAGGGTAAAGAGAATCATGCTAGTCTAATGAGGGTTAGCCGACTACACAGTACCTACCGTGCCATTGAGAAACTCGCTCAGGCTTTCAGGTTTCCTAACCATTGCAATGCGTGCCTTGGATTAGCAGGATTTAGCAGGCGAATGATGAGACCACTAATAAATAATAAATAAACTTTATTTAAAAAACAGTGATACACAATTTATCTACCTTAACAAAAAGAGAAAAAAAAAACTAAAATTGCACTACCGAAGTTAACTCACTCATAACACAAACATTTACCTTAGTACGAGGGGTTAACAAGATTACTAATAATGTGCGACCCATATTGTTACATTTTATTATCCTTTATTTAAACTTTTTCATATTATTTTACATTTTAAATATTTTTATAAAAACTGAAATATAAAAATATAAGAAATAGTAACCCACTGGCATCGGGAGCAGGGTCCAAGCTACCGGTGGTCAGGGCCCCAGAGAAAGAAATCTACTAACAATGGGGGCCGTGTCTAAAAGGACGACTCTCTGTATCATTATCATCGACATTTTATTATAATTATATAATTAGCTTTGACTGCCTCGTTGGTCTAGTGGTCCCAATCGCGACTGCTACGCTAGAGGTCTTGGGTTCGATCCCCAGGTCGAGCAAAGTGTTATTGAGTTTTTCTATGAAATTCTCAGTAGCAGCTCGGAGTCTGGATTTGTGCGCGGTGAATGGCAATAGGCTCGCCCCCCATTACATGGGACCCAAATATACCGGCGAACTGTGGGTGTACATTAAGTGCACCTCTGCCTACCCCTTCGGGGAATACAGGCGTGATAGTATGTTATGTTATATAATTAGCTCTTGTCAGTAGCTAGTCATGCTGTGTGCACATCTTTGGAGTCACATTCTATAACGTTCTATTGATATTATTTACACCTAAATTTTATATAGCTGTGTTGTGTACCTATAAAATAAATAAAAAACTGTACAAAATCTGTTGCCTGAACTAATTCTCTCTCCGATCACGTCGTTAAATCAAATAAGGGAAACAAGTTAATTAATAATGGTCACAGGCCATAATGGCTGTCAATGCTTGTATTTATAAGACCATATATGATTTTTCTTGGCTTAGGTCATACACATACATTTTATCACTACTTGTATTCGTTTTTTTTTTCTTATTTTGTACTGCACGTTTACACTGCAAAGCAATTTTTAAAGGGACGCAGGTTCGCAGGTAATCGATTTCTTGTTTCGTCTTATTATTTATTTTTATAAATTGCTTATAAAAACTTGTACATGCAAACTATCACTGGACAGTAAACATTAACCATTTTTCAAAATACGAACAAAATATTTTCTCTGAAATCCCAAAGTCATAGACAAATCGGAAGTGACAACGGCTATGCGCGTGCGACTGCTTCCTGCCGCGTGCTCGCCAAAATGGCGGCTGCCTGCTTCCGGTTAGAACAGGAAGTGACGCTAGAGGGTGCCGGGAGTTCTCTAACGTATAAATTATGGTTAGGGATGCTGTGACAAAGGGATTATTTAGATTTGCGCAATCACTGTCATGTGTGACTAAAATGTGTAGCTCTAGTGATTTGACATTTTTTTACCTACCTATAATCCATACAATTATCATTAATGGGAGACTGACTCTTCGTAAAAGTAGTACCTACTTATATGACTATGAAACATAACATCATTCGTTTATCATCAACCCATACATTCCACTGCAGGACACGGTTCTCCTCTCAGAACGAAAGGGATTATTAGGCTATAGTCCACCACGCTGGCTATCTGCGGGTTGGCAGACTTCACACGCCATTGAGAAAATTTCTCAGGCATGCAGGTTTCCTCACGATCACTAAACTTCCTCACCAAACTCCTGACTGCCTCACTAGTCTAGCGGTTCTAAGTACCTACTACTGCGCTAGTTAAGTTTTGATTTTTAGTTAGTTCTTGGTTTTAGATTTTTGAGAGAAATTCTTAGGAGCAGCTTGAATGGAGGAAAAGGACAGGCTGCGCCGACCTCAAATAAATTGTGTTATTGATTTTTAGTTAGTTCTTGTTTTGGGATTTTTCTATGAAATTCTTAGTACTTAGCAGCTTGGAGATTAGATATGTGCCCAGAGAACGGCAATAGGTTCGTCCTCTATTACACGTGACATTAACATATCGGTGAAGGATGGGTGTACATAAGTACACCTCTTTATGCAGAGGTGGTGAGGTTATGAGGCACTTATGATGTGATGGTATGTTATGTAAACATACAAAATTTTGCGCGGAGTAAAACTCTCCTAACGGTTAACGCAACCAAATACCGTATACTCGCTCCCCCTTTCCCTGTCCAAGTAAATATGCAAAATTATTACAATGTTAGTGTGTACTAATTATGATTGCCGTCACGCCCGATATGTTAAAATCGACGCTGAGAAGTGTAATTATCAATGAATTTGCTCCAACATTATAATATATTGCGTCTATTATAACGCTATTAGGAATAATTCTCTTTGTTTTTGTTTGTAGGTTTAGGGTTCGGTAGGTTTGGTTGTGAAGCTTCCCTTTTTTGTATATAGCTTTTAGGTTTTAGAAAAAAAAAAGATTTCAAACATCATCATCATCCTTTCAATAAATCATTCAATAAATCCTTTAGAAGCTTATTAGGGTTCCGTAGCCAAATGGCAAAAACGGAACCCTTATAGATTCGTCATGTCTGTCTGTCTGTCTGTCCGATCGTGTCACACCCTTTTTTTTCGAAACTATAAGAACTATGCTGTTGAAACTTGGTAGATGTATTCTATGAACCGCATTAAGATTTTCACACAAAAATAGAAAAAAATCAATAAATTTTGGGGGTTCCCCATACTTGGAACTGAAACTCAAAATTTTTTTTCATCAGACCCATACGTGTGGGGTATCTATTGATAGGTCTTCAAAAATGATATCTAGGTTTCTAATATCATTTTTCTCTAAACTGAATAGTTTGCGCAAGAAAAACTTCCAAAGTGGTAAAATGTGTGTCCCCCCCCCCCCCCTGTAACTTCTAAAATAAGAGAACGATAAAACTAAAAAAAATATATGATGTACATTACCATGTAAACTTAGAAAATTGGTTTGAACGAGATCTAGTAAATAGTTTTTTTTTAATAGTCATAAACTGAATATTTTGCGCGAGAGTGTCTGTCCCTCCCCCCCCCTGTAACTTCTAAAATAAGAGGACGATAAAACTAAAAAAAATATATGATGTAGATTACCATGTAAACTTCCACCGAAAATTGGTTTGGAAGAGATCTAGTAAATATATTTTTTTTATAAATATATTTTTTTTAATACGTCATAAATCGTAATGGTACGAAACCCTCCGTGCGCGAGTCCGACTCGCACTTGGCCGGTTTTATTACTTACTATGTAAAAACCCGCTTACTCTGCGAGAAGACCTGTGCTGAGCTGTTTTAATGAAAATAAATGGGTGATGATGAATATATAGAGAGAGAGAGACACAATTGGGTCCAACCTGGATAAAAAATATATAGACCGGTAT
This sequence comes from Subacronicta megacephala, assembly GCA_958496365.1. Taxonomy (NCBI): domain Eukaryota; kingdom Metazoa; phylum Arthropoda; class Insecta; order Lepidoptera; family Noctuidae; genus Subacronicta; species Subacronicta megacephala. The sequence goes on from OY292534.1 coordinate 3,043,895, forward strand.
GTATTTTCAGTAGGAATATGTCCACTAATGCACACCAACAGTTCACGGATATATTTAGTTTCCATGTTACTCAATACTCAATGTTTATTGCATTCCACAATGTAAGATATATAGATGGTAAATTTTACAATAAATTTGTTCATTATGGACCCTGTTGGCAACAGCAATGTAGGAGAGAGGACGCAATGTACGGTTGTATCAATTATCGTTCTAAAATTATATGTAATACGGGGTGAGCTAGGAATTTTAAAGAAAAACCCGTTAACTCTTTGCTCGACCTGTGAGATGAACCAAGGATCTTTTGTGTAGCAGTCGCGCTTACCACTACTTACTAGACTAATACCTACTAGGCTCTTAACAGATGTAATGAATTATGACTCGAACAGATTAAATTTAAAACCATACGGAACCCACACATCATATACCCCATTCATAACTTAACGCATTGAATTTTTCGCCCCGTGGGCATGCTCTTCGAAGCGCAACTAATATATTTGCTACCATCCATGATATCGTACTTCCAAGTGTTGCTTTGCCATAACAAGACGGTTCTTAGGCATCGCGGCCAATTATGACCATTATTTCATGGTAACATTATAGTTTTCTAAGTAAAACTAGCACGGGTGAGGTGGTATTAAGTCGTTTAATGTTTTTATTGGTAGAAAGCTGTTGCAAATGTCATTGGGAAGCGTTGGGTGGCTTCAAAATATGTTTTTTTTTTGTTCCTTACGGAACAGGCTAAGGTCTATGACCATGCTGCCTAGTCATCAGTTTACATTTTTCTTGAGTAGGGTAGATCCAGTTCAACTTCAACTTCAAAATATGCGTGCTGCATTGTTGGGAAGTAGAATGTTTCGTTTGGAAATGACAGAAAAATAAATTAATTCCTTTCGGAAATAATTGGTTATTGGGTTTTTCTATGAAATTCTGTATGCGATAGTGAATCGCTATAGTCTCGCCCCCTATTATATTACTTGCGACCTAAGACCGACATATCAGCGAACTGAGGGTGAACATTAAGTACACCTCTGCCTAACCCTTTGGGGAATACAGGCGTGACGGTATGTTATGTTATATGTTCACTCCTTAACGAGGGTAAACATTGTAAGGAAACATGCATGCCTGAAAGATTCTCTTGACAACTTGTGAAGTCGAACCCGCACTATATTAGTACATGTTTGGACATGTTTTAGCATCAGGATGTATAAGTAACCTTAACGTGACCTCTTAGGAAAACCCCAAATAAAAACAAATTAATATCAATTAACCTAAATGACCATTAAATAATCATAACAACGACAAATTTCAATTAAAAGAAATCTCAATTAAGAATCTCGATTGCAGGCCGAATGGATTCAACAATACAATAAAAAAAAACAATACGAAGGACATCCTTATTACCATAATTAAATTCGACTAAACTGATTTACGAGCTCTATATACCCACATCACTTGAGCCTTTTTAATTGGCAGGATCTTAGTGCTCAATTTTATGCACAGGAAATACGCCATTCAGCCAAAAGTTTGTTTTTATTAAGTTGGTACCAAGCAAAGGTATAAAGTACAAAGAGCCATATGATATGACAGATTTATTGTATGTCCCAATGCGTAGTCAAATTAGACGGATATATCAATCTCCCTTTAAAAGTTTTTTGTGTGATTAAGAATGTTTTTGATAAGACCGATGAATAGTAATGTATTCCTTATAGTCGATTATTTATTTTCGGGATGCTCTTGTCAGTTTTTAGGCAGACATTTTGTATGTAGGAATTAATTGCACGTTTTGAAGGATAAGTCCGTCGGTTTGTGTTGAATGTAGTTTTTGTACCTATGTAAATTTTAGTTTTTACAGCCGTATTTTGGAGTCGTTTCTTAATAAGGCTTAAGTTGGTTGTTAGTTATGCAGAACAATTATTCGGCAACACACATGCTTCATTTTCACTATTCATTTTATTTTCAAAGAAGAAAAATCGCTTTTTAATCTTTGTTCACTGATTTTTTAAAAATCTGACACTGTAATAATAGACAAAATAAAACTACTTTATATGGATTTAATCGCGACATAGGTATAAACAATTAAAAATAAATTTATTATTTTACTTATTGATGTCTTATGATAAACAAAATACCCACATTTATTAAGTTCCATTTTTTTTTGTTAAATAAAAAAGAGGTTGTATTAAGAATGTAAAAAATCTGGGCAGTAAAAATATAGCATCACTACATCACTAGACGCACACACATGCAGCAGCAACTTTGTACGTGTGTGTGTGCGTAGGGTTGCCCCCGGCTTGTTTACCCACGAAATAGATCTGTTAGCACAGTTGATTGCAGATCGAAACTTTAGAGAACTGACCACTCGGAATCGGATTACTGGTTCGTTACGCCGTACATTTTTGCTATTTGACCACTAACAATGTCAACAAATACAGTTTGTGTGGGGTTTGTTATACTTTTGTTTGTTTGTGGCAGCCCTGGTTTGCGACCGCTTGATACTGTGGGTAATTTAATTTGAAGTTTATATGTGTAAATAGTATTTATGTCCGAATATGGTGAGTGACGGTCTTTGATATGTGCAATTACGAATCAAAGTGAGCCGCGTACGTGAGAATGACCGCTTATAGGCTAGCCTTCTTAAATAAATTTATTATTTCAAAGATTTCATAAGAAAAACAATATTTTTTTACTGTTATATTTACTGCCTCATTAGTCTATGTAGTGGTCCTAAGCGCGACTGTTCGAGCGAAGTGTTATTGGGTTTTGTATGAAATTCTCAGTAGCGACAGTAGCAGCTCGGAGTCTGGATTTGTGCACGCTAAATGGCAATAGGCTCGCCCCTATTACATGGGACCTAAACATACCGGTGAGATGTGGGATTACATTAGTACACCTCTGCCTAACCCTTCGGGGAATACAGGCGTGATGGTATGTTAGTTTTGGCATTTATGAGGCGAGGCGTTGGAATTCTCTTTCGGCGACTGTATTCCCTGATACTTACATACAACATGTATCCGGTCTTTTCAAGGTCTTGGGTTTTTTTATGCAATTCCCAGTAGCAACTAGCAGCTCGGAGTCTGGATTTGTGTCCGGTTAATGGCAATTTGCTCGCCCCTATCACATGGGACCTAACGGATCTTTAAAATGAAGATGTGTGTGTATCATTTTAAAGATATTGTAGCGCTAATGTTACTACACTACATGTTTACCTAAACTATAGGGGCATAGAAGCATTTATTTATGTTCCATCTTTATTTAGTACCCTATCCTTTATCTCAAGTACCTACCTGAATCCAAACTAGTTTCGCACTCACTTCAAAAGAAATTTCCACATACCTATACACTTAACACGATGGCCGTAAACCGTCCCAGTCGCCACTATAAATCGTATGACAGACGGACGGACGGACGAACGGCGATATCTTACGGCACAATTGAACGTTTTAATTCAGGAATTGAAACAATTTGATTGTAGGCTATGTTGTTGGACTTAGTTTGTGGTGTGGTGCCTTTTACAGCGGGTTCTGTTTTATATTTTTTTAAGATAACGTTGAAATGCAGCTTCACCCAGCACCAGTGGTTTTTTTTTTACCGTGTCCAATTACTGGTTTTATTTCGTGTATTTTCCTATGTACATATTTTTAATATTTTTTTTGGAATTTAACATAACATACATACCATCACGCCTGTATTCCCCGAAGGGTTAGGCAGATGTGTACTAATGTACACCCACACTTTGCCGCTATGTTTAGGTCCCATGTAATAGGGTTCGAGCCTAATGCCTCAATGGCAATAGGGTCCCCGGGCCACCCGCCGGGCACAAATCCAGACTCCGAGCTGCTACTGAGAATTTTATAGAAAAACCCAATAACACTTTGCTCGACCTGGGGATTTAACCCAGGACCTCTAACGTAGCAGTCGCGCTTAGGACCACTAGACTAATTAGGCAGTGTAATCTCTCATTAATTACAAGTACACCTTTGTAATTTTCAGTAATTCGTAATGTTTTTTTAGTTTTCTCAGTTTCGGTAACAACCTCGTGAAAATGTCAGTAATGTCTTACGTCAGATTTTTAAGCTAAATTACTTTTATATTTTCTTTCCATCTAGGTATATCTCTGTCATTCTCTCTGCCTGTCTTTTATGGCTTCTATCTATCTTTCTCCCTTTTTTTTATCTCTGTTTGACTTTTCTTTCAAATAGAACAAAACAAAAAAATGATCACGAAATTATCGCTTACACTCAACCCTCGGTATTCACACAACACAAGCCAGGTAATCTTGAATGCAAATTACAGAAGCTGTATCTTGTTCAGTAATTTGCGTAAACTGATCAGCCTGACGATATTGGATGTAAATATATCAATAGCTTTAATATACGCTGGTGAGATGTAGATTGATGTAGGTAAATATGATTATAAGAAAGTAATACAGTTTTGTCCAGAAAGTTCAAGTCATAAACTTGAACTTTCCGGACAAAACTGTATTACTTAACTTTTACACCGTAAGGACCGTTTGTATTCCGTCGCAATAGCGGCGATTTTTGCAGTGCAATGTAGGTATAGCTTAATATGCTTTCATGTACCGCCGGACTCAGATTTGGATCCTGCCTTTTCGGTATTTTTTTTTTCTTTAACTAAAATTAAAATTAGACTGGTCACCGCTCTTTGCCTCTTCTTCAGTCGACTATCAAGTAAATTTCTTTACAACTGCGCTCGTAAATCTATACGACCGCCACGCGCCAGTGCGAGCAGTTAAAGTGAGACATTTGCCGTCGCCATGGCTCACTGATGATTTAAAAACATTGATGTATAGGAAAGCGGTAGCAAAATCTAAGTATAAGTGTCGACCGTCGGATTTTAACAGGGAGAGATATGCCTCAATCCGCAATCATTGCAACAAGATGTGTAGGAATGCTCAACGCCAACATATCCATAACTCTGTTCAAAATGGAGATCCAGCAAAAGTCTGGAAATTTCTTAGATCTATGGGTGTCGGGAAATCTCGTCAAGAAACTACTTCAAAAAAATTAGATATTAACTCACTAAATCAACATTTTACCTCTTCGTCTAATCTCGATGAGATAACAAAACTCACAACTTTGAATCATCTTTCGTCTCTACCGGCTCCCAGTTATCCCTCGTTTTCTTTTAGTCTTTTCTCCGCATGTGATGTTAAAAAGAGCGTAGTGTCTATTACCTCCAATGCAGTTGGTAGTGACTGTGTAAGTCGTAACATGATTCTCCCAGTGCTTGATATTATCCTTCCTATTATCTGTCACATCCTTAATTTTTCCTTAACTAGTGGCGTCTTCCCATGTGCATGGAAAGATGCGAAAATCATCCCACTGCCAAAAAAGTCCAACCCAGCATCCTTTTCTGAATATCGTCCTATATCATTTTACCATTTTTATCCAAAGTCCTTGAACGGCTAATATATAATCAATTAAGCACTTTCCTCTCCACATACAATCTCCTTAATCCCTTTCAATCTGGTTTTCGCCCAGGTCATAGCACAAGCACAGCCCTTGTCAATGTTACGGACGATATCAGGTCAGGCATGGAAATCGGTAATCTAACGGTAATGGCATTACTGGATTTCAGTAATGCCTTCAACGCTGTTGATTTCGAAATTCTGCTTGGTATTCTGCGCTCTATTAACATATCTCCATCGGTGACTGACTGGTTTCGTAGTTACCTGTTCGGTCGGCGGCAACGTGTATGCATTGAAGAAGCTCTTTCTTCGTGGAGCAATACGTCTGCCGGCGTATCACAGGGTGGCGTTCTATCTCCTTTACTTTTCGCAGTTTTTATAAACTCCATTTCTAAACGACTACTTTCTTCCTACCATCTTTATGCTGATGATCTGCAGATTTACTGCCGGGCTTCCTTAGGAAACCTGTCGCAAGCGGTTGACACAATAAATCAAGACCTAGCTTGTATTGGCGACTGGAGTAAGAGGTATGGACTAACGGTTAACCCCACGAAGACTCAGGTTATTGTAGTGGGCAGCTCTAGAACCGTTTCTCGAATCGACTGGTCAACTCTTCCCCAAGTTTCCTTTGACAATGTTGTGATTCCGTTTAGTGACAAAGTAAAAAATTTGGGGATTTATATTGATAAAAATTTTTCCTGGACTGCTCAATTACAGGAAGTCAGTCGTAAGTTGTATGCATCTGCTGCGAGTCTGAAAAGACTGCGCAATTTCTTGCCTACTACGACCAAAGTTGCGCTTGCCCAAACACTCCTTCTTCCCATCCTTGATTATGCCGATGTCAGCTATCTTGACCTTACTGAAGAGCAACTCGATAAACTTGAGCGTCTTCAAAATTTTTGTATACGGTTCATATTTGGTTTACGCAAATATGACCATGTTTCCAATTTCCGCGCCAAGCTCAAGTGGTTGCCAATTCGCCTTCGTCGGAATGCTCATATTCTCTCCCTACTTTTCAATGTGCTTTTCTTGCCTTCTTCCCCATTTTATCTTAAAGAACGTTTTGAGTTCCTTGGTGATACTCACACCCGATTTTTACGGTCATCGGATAACCTGAGACTCAAAATGCCTATGCATTCCACAACTATCTACGACAAATCTTTCACAGTGCAGGCTGCCCGATTGTGGAATGCGTTGCCAATGCCCATTAAGCGTGCGCAATCACTGTCAGAGTTCAAAAGGCTGGTGAAGGAACATTACTTGTCGCTTTAACTTGTAGGTATTGTAACTAACTTTTCGCTCCTCTTGCTACTTATAGTTAGTATTTATATATGTATATATTATATGTATATATTATAGGTATATATATATATATAATTATTTAATATTTATAGTTGATTATTTATTATTTATGTTTATTGATATATATATATAATATACATATTATTTATATTAAATTATGTCTAATTATTGTTAGTGCACCATTGTCAACCCCATTTTTTTGTTCTGTACTGATATGTCCATACCAAGGTTGCCTGGAAGAAATCGCAGTCTGCGATAAGGCCGCCCATTGTATGTTTTTATGTACAATTGTTTTGTTTATTTTGTGTTTTATTGGTGTACAATAAAGTATATATAAATAAATAAATAAATAAATAAAATTTATCGAAATGTGTATTAAACTAAACCGATATCTAGAAACGGATTCACATCAATCAAGTGAATGAAATAATCCAGAATATAGAACACAATGGACCGAATTCGGTCCAAATACTTTCCATTGATAGCCAGACATCGTTACGGCCAGTCGAAAAACACGTTTATTCGAGTCATTAAGGGCCATGTCATCTGCCAAACACATTACAACTCCCGCCGTAATTAAATGGAAAGAGAAATTTAGCTAAACAGAGCATAAAAGTAAAAGCTTCGATGCCAACAATAAAATCATAGAGGGTGTGGAATAAGGGGATGAGACCCACAAGACATTTGGACAGAGTATCTTGCCTGCAGCGTCATTATGGCGAACAAACGGAAGTGGCGTCAGGAGTCGCGGCGCGTGCGTTACAAATCACTACTTTACAACTTCCGGAACGCTCAGTATCTCCCCAACTGCGCGACGCGGCGGACGTGCGAAAAAACGCAAAAATGTTCTAATAATTTTTGGACACACATCGCTGGCGATGCGTAATGGTCGTGTGATGATATTATGGAAAATAATAATTTGTCTCCTCTCCCCTAGAGATTTGTTAAGGGGAGTACAATAGTTTTCACTTTGCATTTTTTGCTTGTAGTTCTGGTAGATTAACTTTGTATTGTGGGGTATTTGTGCCTTGAAATGGACAAGTTTTGTTAAATATACTTTTAGAACTATCTTCGATGAGTAGGTTATATAATAGATTTTTTTAATAATTATATAAGTATGTATAATGATGGACCATTTATTGTTTTTATACTTGCCATTATTTATATTTTCTAAAAACCTTAACGAACCTGACGTAGATTAGTGAATCACCTATAAAAGATGGTTACAAGAAACATACCTAATTTAAACCTACCTTTGGTTAGAATAACGTTGCACGAGGATAATCTTTAAGTTTTGGGTGTTTATCCCTCACAAAACAAAACTGATAAAAATTATTGTAAAGATCATTCCCACGCATCGGTTTTAGACTTAATTTATCACCGCAGTGATAATTCAATAACCAACCACAAGCAACATAAACTTTATTGATGACGGGATCATAAAAAACCACTTCATAACCCAAATTGTTTTCGGCCGCCAAACAAACAGCCAAAGTAATAAATTTTAAACGTATTAAATAAAATCTCTTTTGGGTCACGACCAATTTACTTTGGTCCTTAGCTATGATAGTAGTTTCTCCTCACTAGTTTATTGGCAAACAGTGTCGAAGGGCTGGGAAAGGTCAGCGTAGTTTGGTGAGGTATCCCTCTAGGGTTGGTCACGTGTCTCGGCCACCCTTTCGCGAATTTTAGTAGTTTAACATTTGTAATGCTATAAATATTTGGATTGGATTTATAGAAAATTCCCTTAGCAACGTGATTTACGACACAGACTGATAGATTGTGATTTGTGACGTAGTTATTTTGCAGAGTTAATAATCATTTGAATAATTTATTGGTTTGTATATGACATAGGATATTTTAACCGACTTAAAGAAGGAGGAGGTTCTCCACTTGGCTGTATTTCTTTTTGTTTATTGTTTCCCGATATCTCCTTCATTGAACTTCCCTAAACGCATATTTTTTCTACAAAAACTACAGACTAACAACAATAAGTAATTATTACTAAGTTTAGATTAACTTAATCTTTTTAAAACATACCAAACTCAAATAATTTTATATATAACATACCTACCGTACCAAAGCTTTGGAGACATGTCAATGCAAAAGCATTGATATGTCTCCAAAGCCCGCTCTATATTAAATCTCTTTATCACATAGGTACTTACATATTTCTCAAACTAAAATTGCATTGCAATGTACTAAATAGGTACCTATACCTATTCTGCAAACCCTATAGTAAAAAATCTGGCCACGCCATTGGTAGATTCTTAAGAACTATAGACAACCTATCTAGTGCTTATCACCAAATAACACACAGGTTATGACTTCAAAGAGACCTGCAGTGGTGCTGCAAAGAAGGATTTTTATAAAAAAATCCAATCACCTAAGTGGAGGGCGGGGGATGGAAGAGGGGATGGGGGAGAAGTCCCCACCCACAGGGGATGAAGACATCACGCGAATGCACATAATTCATTGATACTATCCTTCACTAAAGTAATGTGAGTGAAAATAAGCGCTGATTGTTTGGTACGGTTTGCACAACAAATATAGAAATTTTTAGCGTCTAGGTATAATTATTTTGGACTGAATTCTGTTTTTGGAATTTTTTAAGTAAAAGAGAGCTCTTAAGTATTGAACTCTTAGATAATTCTAGTTTGTGTGATGGTTCGCTATGCAAAATGTAAGACGTACTTACGTAATGGTTTAAAAATTACAAATGTAGTAATCTATTATGATCCAAATCAACACGAACAATATTCCTAAATATAAAAATGAAAAATTTAATAAGCTACGGATAATCAGGGCTTTTTAATTGCCTTGTAACTTGCAATAGTTATTTTTAATCAAATTTTAAAGTCAATTAATTTGCTAATTGTCATATTTGCACACATAACATACGGAAACGAAACATTTTCAAATTACCGAATACAGTAGATATTTATATTTATCTTATTCGCATCACTACTTAGAGATTATATTTTATTACCTACCTACCAACTGGTCTTTTTCTAGCTTTTTCCTCAAAAATAGTAAGTAACACTCTAATCTCTTACGGTGTTATCTCTCTCCTCTCTTTATCTCCCTCTAGAGATAATAGATATTTTATTTGTAAAAACGTAAGTATACAGTATAAATAATTAAGCAGTGTAAAGTGTTAGAAAATTAATTAGTGAATAAAGTTTGACACTATTTCTGATTTTTGAACGTAGCTACGAAATAATATTATCTACCAATTAATACGTTTTTGCAGACGCTACAATAATGGTCGGGTCATGGTGCGTGGCTATCGCACAATACTGCCCACCCCTGCACGTCACATGCACCACATTACTGATACGACCAAGCTATAGAAATGTACCCAATTCTTACTCTTCTCTCCATAAAATACCATGGGTGGAAGAAAAAAAAGTAATGGTATCGCATAACGTACCATCATGCCTGTATTTACCGAAGGCTTAGGCAGAGTTGTGTTGCTATTAACCGAGCACAAACTAAATGCCGAACGGATTCTGAGAAAAACATAGTCATAATATCACGCTCGTATGTATGAGCATATGTATGAACTAATCTACACCCAAAGTTCGTATTCGTAGCTGTTTTTTGGTGTATTGGTTTCGTGTTATAGGGGTCGAGCCTCTTGCCATTAAGCGGGCACGAATTCGAACTCCGAGATGCCACTGGAAATTGTATAAGCAAAACCATATAGCATTACTCGATCTGAGAACCGAATCCAAGACCTCTAGCTTACCGGTCGCGCTAATGACTACTAGACTAATGAGGGAGGTAATTTCTCAGACGAACTGAGAGCAACCTCTTTTTCTGGAATCGGTTAAAAGGTTGCAGTGCAGTGCAACCACTTTTATTTTTAATCTCGACTTCAGGCTAATAATGACATTAACCTCTAATGTCCTCACATCCTGTTATCACCATAATGTAGGTACCAGTGAATAATGTTACTACTTTTATTTTAAAAGAGCCTCCATTTTTTTTTATGGGATAACTCGGCAAACGAGCAAGCGAGCTACCTGATGGTAAGTAGTCATCGCCGCCCATGGACATCTGCAAAACCAAAGGAGTTGCCGAGCCTATTTAGGGAAAGGCAAGGGAAGGAGAAAAGGAAAAGGAAGGGGATAGGGGGAGGAATTGGGCCTCCGGCCCTCTCGCTCACCGAACGAAGCGCAGTAACGAAACGCTACTACTCGGACGTCGGTCTTCTGCGAGAGTGTGGTACTTCCCCGGTCAAGCCGGCCCATTCATGCTGCGAACAGCGTGGCCCTACCACAACAAGATCTTCAATTCTTCTCCATAGGATCAAGGTTTTTGATTCGTGCAACTAGAATACCGTTAAACAATAATTATTAATAACATAAACGCTTGTAGAAGCTTAAAAACACTTGAACTTGAAGTGAGTGACTTATGAATTCAATATCAACGACTTTCTTAAAGAAAAAATATCAAAACCAACAGCAAACACGTACGATTGTCCCTTCACCACCCAGCAAGCCACATAATCTCTATATTTAGCTCTAATCACGGTAAAGCTATGATTACAGGTCAATTTGTGTCCGCCATCATTATTTATATTTTTTAAACGAGCAACCAACTCGATAATGAGCATTGCTATCACGAACCTGAGTATCGAGTTAGAGAACAGAGGCGTGGAGTCGCCTGTTTAGATGTTATGTTTAGAATATCATCACATACCATCACGCCTATAGGTATATAGAGGCGTCAGTCTACTCTTAGAGTATTGGTGTTGCCAAGAAACTGGGTTGTGGAGGCCTGATGACAGTCGCTTTGTACAAATAAGTATTAATAAAATAAAACGGCGAAGTGGCAGTACCCCGCTAGAGCGTGGGACTTGCGATCATGTGGTTGCCGGTTCGAATCTCACACATTGCACTACCGACGTGAACCCACTCGTAATACAAGTATTTAGCTTAGTACGAGTGGTTAACAATATTACTAGTAGGTAATATGCGACCCACATAGCTAGTAAGTTTTTTTTTAAAACATTAATTATTTAGCCGCGTCTGGTTAGACTAGAATCTGACCCCGACATAGTTGCAAAAAAGCTAAGAGGATGAGGTCAGGGGTGACAAATGCGGGTTTTAGTATCCAGACGCCGTCAAAAAAATATTGCATGCTGGTTTCTTCACGGTGTTTTGTTTCACCGTTTGAGCGTGTGATAATTAATATTTTACACGCACTTGACTTTGAAAAGTCAGAGGTGCGTGCCTTGGATTCAAAGTCGAAGCCTATGATTTGACACTCCAACGGCCATATAACTAGGCCATCAACTGAACGGCAACTGAATTATTTTTAATAAGTATCTATGTAAATAAAAATCAACCACCGTATGACAACGTAAAATTAAAGAAATGAAAGGTCTTCACTTGACAACGGCTCGACCGATTTCGTTTTTATAGCCTGTTCTTAATTGTCAGTACAAGATTAGTTTATTTTTTTTATAAAATTTCGGAAAATTAAGACAACACAACAGCGTCTCTACCGCCGCCCCTGTCCTTGGTCCACAGGTGATAATGTGGCGATGTTAGCTGCAGCCGCCAGCTACACACGATTATACCGACCACACAGCACTTGGACACGGATTCATTCACTTTTATACTCTTGTTATACGCCCCTTCAGTTTTTTTTTAAGAAAGTAGCCGAGATATGTTCTTACCGAAGATAATGCCCGGATACACCTCTGTCGAGTGCGGTTCGGAAATTGAACTTGCTTTAAATGAAAATGTCTTGATTAAACACGAATAAAACGCGTAAGGACTGACTGTCTCATTAGTCTAGTTGTCTTAAGCGTGACTGGTACGCTGGAGGTCTTGGGTTCGATCCCCAGGTCGAGCAAAGTGTTATTGGGTTTTTCTATGAAATACTCAATAGCATCTCGGAGTCTGGATTTGAGCCCGGTGAATGGCAATAGGCTCGCCCCCTATTACATGAGACCTAAAACATACCGGCGAAATGTGGGTGTACCTACATTAAGTACACCTCTGCCTTACCCTTCGGGGAGTACAGGCGTGATGGTATGTTATACTCTTGATATACGCCCCTTTCAGATTTTTTTTTAAAGAAAGTAGCGGAGATAATATGTTCCAATCCAAGATAATGCGGGTGCGGTTCATAAATTGAACCTGTTTTAAATAAAAATATCTTGATTAAACACAACTTAAACGCGTACTATAATGATATTTATTTAATTAATTGAGAGCTTGAAATGAAACTACTTTTTACGGATTTTATCGCTTAATTAAGAGCTTTTCAGATATGAGCGATAATCTCCTGGGTATTGCATTACATTCAGATTCTCAGTAACAGGTCATAGATTAGATTTGAGCCCGATTAATGGCAATAGGCTCGGCTCCTATTACATGGGAGTATGGGACCAATACATATCTACCGGTAAAATGAGTGCAAGGTGGAGTGCAGGCGTGGAAAGTACGCTATACGATCACGCCCGCATTCCCCGAAAGGTTTTGGTAAAGGTTTACTTATGGATCAATTGTATCATCCAATTTTGTCAAATCTCTTAAACTCTAGACACAATTATATTGAGATATAGAATAAGATCCTGCAATATTTAATGGTTTATTCTGCCACTAGATCCAAAACGCTAATAAAAATTAAAATTAAATTAAAAATCCTTTATTTGACATAAGAATGTAACATAGATCAGTGCAGTGATAGCGTAGTGATATGACCATTGGACTGCCAAGTCAAAGGTCTCGAGTTCGAATCCAAGGCACGCACCTCTAACTTATCGAAGTTATGTGCGTATTAATAATTAATTATCACGCGCTTGACGGTGAAGGAAAACATCGTGAGGAAACCTGCATGCCTGAGAGATTTTCTTGACGGCATGTGAAGTCTACCAACCCGCAGTAGGCTAGCGTGGCGGACTATAGCCTAATCCCTCTCGTATTGAGAGGAGACTCGTGCCCAGCAGTGGGACAATGTAATGGGTTGATGATGATGATAGATACATAAATACCCTGGATCCTGAGCTAGTTATTAACTTAATAAAGAAAAGGGTCGGCAAAAATAATACCATAACAGTTGCTTTTTTTTTAATTTTGGGTGAGGGAATTTGAAGTAGAAATTTGCCCCTTATATTGGTACGTTTAGGTCCCATGTAGTAGGACGCGAGTATGTTGCCATTAACAGGGCACATAAACAAACTCTGGGCAGACTGAGAATTTCATTTCATTATGGAAGAGCGGAGTCTCCTAACACTGGCATTACTTGCTTAAAGGGAGGCCCCAATCTCAAATGTTTGTAAGACCATTGTTTAAGAAAAAATTAACTATTTTGTAAAAAAAATTGTATTGTGTATTTTCATAGCAAACCCAATAACAGTTTGCTCGGACCTGCATCAAACGCAAGACATCTAGCGTAGCAGTCGTACGTTATGTTAAATATTATAATTATATTTTCCATAATACTATATATTACTTATCGTAGGCGTACAGGAAGAACAAACGCATGGTATGGTATGGTATGGTATGGTATAGCGGGCTTTTTTCCGCAACTCCACGACTAAGCGCGTATTTTGCGTGTGGGTGGGACGATGTTGCGTTTTCAATCAAACCACCCCAACTCCTCGAGAAAGGCCGTCAAGCGCCCAATGTTGCCTACGGCCTCTCGGAGAGTACTCGGGTTGCCGAGGTACTTTGCCCTGTATGTGGCGACACCAGGACAGTGCAGTAGCGCGTGGGCCGCTGTCTCGTCAGCCCCCAGGCAGGCTCTGCAAAGGGGGCTGTCTGTGATACCTAACAAACGCAACAAGGTCGCATTAAAAAAAAGCAAAGAGATTCGCCGGCGAAATTATACATGAAATTATACATGATGTTTCAAAGTAGTTTAAGGTAATTACTATGACCATCGCACAGCGAATTATGAGGACATTAAATCTCTATAGAGTTACGTAAAAAGAGACATTAGCCATTCGAAAGCGAAGTCACGAGCAGACAATTTGATGGCAATCAATAGCTATACTGTAGAGTCGCCAAATCTTCGGAAAAAGGTTGGGAACCGAATATAGAAATTTTTAATGCGTGAGTGTTTGCAGAGATATGAATTTTGTAGTGGAAGAAAAATAAAAGTTAAGTACACCAGATGCTTTACCAACTAAGCTACCGAAACCACTGCCTGTGATGTCGAATATTTCTTCCAAATTTTACGTCTTCACGTGACGTCAGTAACATCTATTGAAGACATTACTATCTATCTATAGTCTTTCAACCGACACGACTTCCTTTACAGTCACTATCGACGTCACCTAGACGTAAAATGTGGAAGAAAAATTCGATATCACAGGCAGTGGTCTCGTTAGCGATGGTATTATGTTATGTTTAATAAATACTTGTCCTGTTATCATTATCATCATCATCAACCCATATATTGTCCCACTGCTGGGCACGAGTCTCCTCTTACAATGAGAGTGATTAAGCTGTAGTCCGCCACGCTCGCCTACTGCAGGTTGGCAGACTTCACACGCCATCGAGAAAATCTCTCAAGCATGCAGGTTTCCTCACGATTTTTTCCTTCACCGTTTAAGTGCGTGGTAATTAAGTATTAATACGCACATGACATGAAGTCAGAGGTGGGTGCCTTGGTTTCGAACTCGAGACCTTTGACATTGCAGTCCTGTGGTCATATCACAAGGCTATCACTGCACTGTCCTATTATAGTCCGGTAATATGGTAACCCTACATACGTATACCACCCACAGCCAGCTAGTTACGATGATAACAGTAGAAGGCGCGCAATTATAACCAGAATACCGTTCTATATGTATAACTGTTAAATTACCAACCGTTACTTCCCAAGGTGTTGTAAGGAACAACTTTGTTTTACTATTCACTATGGCAGACGAGCAAGCAACCTGATGGTATATGGCAACCGCGACTATTAAACTGACTGTGTTTACTTAGCATTTTCTACGCACTAACAAAACACAACCAAGCCAATGCCTTCCGTTAGGAAAATGGGAGAGAAAGGAGAAAGAAGGGGTCTGAGTGAGGAATTGGGCCTCCGGCGCTCCACACTCTTCAAACGAAACGCAATAGTAGATATGCATAATGCTACTTAAAGTTGATATTTTGTGGGTGATTAGTACTTCCCCGGTCGTGCTGACCTATTCATGCTGGCATGCCTACATACCAACGAGAAGTGTAATTTATTTTATTTATTTATTCAATTCAGATATCATGGTCCATTTTGTTAGTAACGTCTTATACATACTATGTTAGTAAGGATATATTGAAATATTAATTTAAATTATATTAAGGAAAATATACAAATTAAATTAAATTAAATTGAGCCACCGGTCTTAATAATTTTGTAAGATGGCATGACTACAACAATAACACTGATTAACATGGAACTTGAAGTCGCACTTACAACCACAAGACTAATGAAACAGTTATCATAGGCAACTTTGATTTTAAGTGGTGGTAGCCTAATGGCTAGGGTGTCGGACTTGCGTTCATTGTGGTTGCCAGTTCGAAACCCAACCAATGCACTACCGACGTTAACCCACTCGTAATACAACCTTTAAGCTTAGTACGAAGGGGTTAACAAGATTTCTAGTAATGTGTGATCCACATTGATAGTAAGCTTTTTAAAAAAAGTACAGATCATAGGCAGTTATAAGATGAACTTAGGAATCAGAATCAGAATCTGTAACGTAGCAGTCTCACTTCCTACAAACGCAAGACTAATGACGTAATGACGCATTTATAACAGATCCTAGGCAGTTATAAGATTAACTTAGGCATCTTCTGCCCACGTTAAGTGGTAATACCATAATAAGTACCACCCACGCTATCACAAGTGCTGTTAGTTAGCCACGTTATTATCACCAATGGTGCCCGTAAATTATGGGAATACGAGGCTGTGGCGACTGCCAAATTTGTGGCCTTTTCTTACGTTAGAAACTGATGGATCGGTTGAGTTTATGTTTCAAATATTAATTTATCATAAGTCGATAGGGCATAGTAATAATAGGGAGCGATGGTGGGGTAACCCTGAGGTAACGGCCATGTCATAGGGTCGAACCCAGACAGGCACTTTACTTTGTGTGTATTGTTGTTATTTCATCACCACTGCTCCCAAAGAACGGTAGAAACCAAATTATTATTACCAAAAATCAACCCGCACTGGTCCCGCGTGGTGGATCACGGCCCACTCCCTCTCACCTAGAGGAAGCCTGTGTCCCAGCAGTGGGAACATTATAGGCCGATTATGCTATAAGTAATATCATAGACCAAATATATAAATAGTTATTGCCTAAGAAACAAGGTGTTCAGGATGTATCGCAAATTAAATTAACATATAAATAACATTAATTTAATTTGCGACAAGTCCCGAACACTTAATTCCATACTTAGCTATCTGTGATTTGTCGCTATCATGTGGCGTAGTACCTACTCTAAATTACTTAATTATTTATATTCACTAATTAAATATAACGTCTATAAGTACTAATACATATATTTTTTTAAGAAGCTTACTAGCAATGTGGGTCGCACATTACTAGTAGGAATTATTGTTAACTTATATATTATGATTGACCGGTAAAATTTCAGATTTTAAAAAGTCCGTGAAAATTTCACGCTAAAATAGACACCTCAAACAGTATTATTAGTTTTATTTATTGAGTTATATTTTTACTTTAATTCATAAAATGACTTCCTTACTAAACAAATTGCAATAATTTTACGCACTTTATTCCACGTGCAATAACGATTAACACAAAATCTAACAATCGAACATATCCACAACACATCCACGCTATTCCAACGGTCAGAACTTGTCCCAAAAAAAAGAAAAAGCTCTAAAACAAACAGAATATCACGGTAGAGCCTCGGGGAGTCGAAATTTAATCATACTTATTATCCTGTTATGACAGGCAACACCGGCAGATAGAGCGTGTTCACAAAGCAACGAGTCTTAAATCGGTTTGTTTTGGGGGATGTAGGCCGATTTTCGGCCTGCCAACCAAACTTTTTGATTACTGTCAACCCGTTTTAGGCCAACATGTTGGACCAACAGTCGTGTCCAGCGTTGGGATATTGATGAGCTTAATTATAATTCTATAAATTCCTAATATACCTATATATTACTTTTATTTTATTTCATGCCGAGACCTTACCGACGGCGTTAGGCCAGAGCCTTGATATAAGGTCTAGTTTTAGTCCAAATTAAAAGGCTCTTGCAAGCATTTTTCTCTGCGATCTTTATATGTAGGTTAAAGTTCGCTTTATTAATAGTCGTACCTTATACATCAGTGGACAATATCCTAATTCTACAACGTACACCGATCTAATCCGCGAGGTTCTCCAAAAGTGCGTAGTACTCGCAACCGGCGCTTGTGTATGAAAAGATGCATGAATGTGGAAGAAGCGAAAGAGATATGCAAGAGTCGTAGCAAGTGGCAGTCCATAGTTTCTGCCTACCACTGTGGGAAAAAGGCGTGAGTGTATCCTAATTCTTTGGATATCCCGCATCTCTCATCTTCGGCCATGGTGGGTGTCTCGGGACTGCGAGCCTTATCCCAATTTGGTATGATGGATTTTGTCTAATCAGATAGGCTGAATAATAAAAACTTTTTAAAGCACTTAACGTCTGCTGACTATTGTCTAATTAGGTATATGAATTACAATATACCTACCTAAAATTAAATCATTATGAAGGTGCCCCAAATGCACAATGCATTAAAAAAAAGAACTATTATCTGTAAATGCAACATTTAAAGAGTCAAGACAATAAATATACCAAATCAACGATTAAAAAACGTATAACTTACGTATTCACATGGCAAGATAAACACTCCATTAGCTTCTTAATATCACACATCAAAGAATAAGCAAACAGCATTAACTCAAATGGCCCATACCATTAATACGGCCCACCTAACATGCTAGAGAACATCCATGGTAATACCGTCTCAATTTTGAAACAATCTGTATATCAAGTCATGAAATAATTTATAACATACACTCGCCCTGTATAATTAGGTTCGGTCAGACGGTTGATTGCTTATTATATTGATGTTTCAATTTTATAACCATTTTTATGGTCATCGACCAACCGTGGGGGGTGCCCACCCATACCGATGGCCAAACCGTTCACTCCAGTCATCTTACAAATACGACTGTCTTCGTCTACTTAAGCTCTGACGGGTTTCTGATTTTCTGTCTCTTTCTGACTACCTTGGAAAATCTGTTGTCTCTTTCTTGTTACGGCGAGTGACGAAAGCCTTCGTGACGAGTTATAAGCTGTTTAGTATATCTATGTTGTGATTTAGTATACCGATGTTTCCTTATAAGTTTCCGATTGTAAATTCCGGTTTTAGATTTTATAGACGTCACATTTATTTTTATCGTCCGTAAAGAAATTGACGAAAATGTTTCAAGTTTTTTCCGTAACAACTTTGTTATTTAGACACGGATATTTTCGTGAAAAAATTAATAAATTGCAACAGCCTTTTTAAAACCACAGAACACAAGCATCACTCGTGCCTTTAGTCATTCATTTTTAACCTTTAAATTTGTCTGCCAAATCATGGACTACTCGACCGAATCCAAGGCTCTTTCGAAGTTTTCAAAATCATGTGAGTTTGAATACCTAATAATATCACTCGTGAAGAAACCTGCATGCCTGAAATACCTATATTTTCTAAGGCTAACAAAGTCTGGAAATTGAACTAGGCCAGTGTTGTGAGCTATAGGTAGTCTTACAAGTCTTAATCGAAGATGAGAGCAATGT
The DNA here is from genome assembly GCA_958496365.1 of Subacronicta megacephala. Classification (NCBI taxonomy): domain Eukaryota; kingdom Metazoa; phylum Arthropoda; class Insecta; order Lepidoptera; family Noctuidae; genus Subacronicta; species Subacronicta megacephala. Next base: position 3,063,417 of record OY292534.1, read on the forward strand.
CCAACCGTTGTCAGATGTGTTGAAAATAATAAATAGTGTGCAAAGAGGTCGGTGACAATCGGTACTTTTTTATTGAAATATTTTATTTTTTGGGTGGTAGAAATGCCGCTTAGTTTGTGGAGGTTGGTACCACTGCATTACGAAATATTCTTATTATGAGTTATAGTGAACTGACGTAATTGTGTTCTAGTTAGAAGTGTAATGTTGCCAATAAAATACCTTCTTAATTATGTAAATAGAGGCTGAGCCTACTGATCTCTAGACGACAACGCACGAGATTGTCATGGATATTTGTTTTGAGTTCTGGGTATACTTTGAGTCTGTTAATTATTATAACTGTTTCTGAAGCTCTTCGTTACAGGGCTCGTTCACAAGCTGTCATTTTTCAGAAAAACAAATGAATTACTTTAAATAGCCTGTTTATCCAAGGCATCTAAAGATTTCGTTGACATTTGACAAATTTGTTCGGAAAACATTCTCTAATGAATTTGTCCGACATCTAAAACTTGGTTCTGATGGAATTTGGAACGTTGTTTTTTAGTTCTGAATCGAATGGAATCGATGTCGCGACTATCTCGATGCTTTGATCTCGTTTAGTCGCATGCGCTGCTCAAAGTTTCGTCGGATGAATGGAGGTGGTTATTAACGAAACATCAGATCTTACGACGCCATTTATACACATACCATAGACAACACGAACAAATTTTTTATCTATCCTTAGTAAGTAACCCATTAATATCTAAGAAATTAGTCTGCCTAGTATTTAGTTCTATACATTAGTCAAACAATGAAAAAATCCTTACCAATCTCTTAAGCAATTTACTTACAAAGAAACAAAAGTTGGCCCAAAAGCAAACGTGAACATTACCAAACAACATAATAAAACTAAAATAAACTTAAAACACAACTTGCAACTTGCCTCGTTGGTCTAGTGGTCCCAATCGCGACTGCTACGCTAGAGGTCTTGGGTTCGATCCCCAGGTCAAGCAAAGTGTTATTGAGTTTTTCTATGAAATTCTCAGTAGCAGCTCGGAGTCTGGATTTGTGCCCGGTGAATGGCAATAGGCTCGCCTCCTATTACATGGGACCCAAACATACCGGCGAACTGTGGGTGTACATTAAGTACACCTCTGCCTAACCCTTCGGGAAATACAGGCGTGATGGTATGTTATGTTTATGTTTATAAACTTAAAAATGAGTGAGGTGACGAAGTAAAACTAACAACTTGTGAAAAAATTCTAATTATATTTAGAGTATTTCAGTAACGCAATCTGTTTTCTCTGTCTTTACAGTTAACTTCCAACTAACAGGCGACTGGTGGAAAAACAATGTTTTTGATAAGGTAAGTATTCTTATGGGTTAAATTTTCTGTGCCATTGGTTTGCATTATTGTTGTAGAGTTTCCGAGATGTCAAACTACAGAATTAATGCCTGTCCTTTTCTTCCATTCATCCCTGTTAGTTTTCATCTCATCATTCCCAACCCTTTTTTAAAAAAAAAAGAAGCTTACTGGCAATGTGGATCGCACATTACTAGTAATTTTGTTAACCCCTCGTACTAAGCTAAATGCTTGTATTACGATGGGTTCACGTCGGTAGTGCAATGGGTGAGTTTCGAACCGGCAACCACATGATCGCAAGTACGCCCTAGCCATTAGGCTACCGCCGCTTCAAATTTCATATTATATTTCATTCGCCGCTTTTAAATCATATTTGACTTCACACAATCCATTCATCTTTTCTTTGGTCTCCCTCTACCCCTCCATAGTTACACTTTTCTTTTTACTTCCGTTTTTTTTATAATAGATAGGCTTGCTCTTGACCACAACTCGTCTGATGTTAAGCAACGATGTGGTCTACGATGGAGCGTGCCTAGAAGAAACCTATTTACTTTCGTCTTGAAGACACCACAATTATTGTAGGTCGCGGGGAACAAAAATTCCGGCAGCGAGTTCCACAATAGAGCAGTACTTACGCACTATAAAAGTAGACGCAAAACGCTTAGCGAGATTTAGACACTTCGAACACGTAGGTAGCGGTGGATGTATGAAATTAGATGAATCTAATTAAATAACTCAAAGGTGACTGACTGACTGACATAGGGATCTATCAACGCACAGCCCAAACCACTGGACGTATCTGGCTGAAATTTGGCATGCAGGTAGATGTTATGACGTAGGCATCCGCTAAGAAAGGTTTTTGATTAATTCTACCCCCAAGGGGATACAAGTTTGTATGAGAAAACACGCGGGCGAAGCAGAAAAGTTGTTGTATCTATATGATGTTATCAATACGGTTGTCCAAGGTTGTTATTGTATTACCAATAACCCCTACCTATACCTACTTTAATATAGTCAGTCGTCGAAATAATACTAAGTTTTTATTGTATGCATTCAAAACCGTACCTAAAACCCAATTAATTTGATTACGCCCGTATAATTTGGTTTTGATTAAGAATATAAAAAGCGTTATAAAAATGTTTTTTTTTGTTCGTCGCCTCTTTGACCTAATCGTTGGCAATACTCGTTGTATTGCTTCATGGGAATCATGGGTACGGCAACTAAAGGCTACAACTAATTGGGGTACTAATGTACACCAACAGTTCACCGGTATGTTTAAGTAGGTCGCATGTAATAGGGGGCAAGCCATTCACCGGGCACAAATCCAGACTCCGAGCTGCTACTGAGAATTTCATAGGAAAATCCAATAACACTGCTCGAGGAATCGAACCCATGACCTCGCGCTTGGGACCACTAAAGGAATGAGGTAGTCAACTTAGGTGAATATTAATAAATAACATTAAACAACATGTGTGAATGAATAAGTATGTGTATAACCTCTTTCCTCGATAAGTTTTAGTCACGACGTTATAAAGACAATTAGAATCTCTCCCAAAAAACTTTGAGCATCAAAAGGCGCGCGGCGACTGGAAGACGTCGGCGGCGCCTGCGCATCTTTTATAAATCACGTCCCGCCATCTTGTAGATTACCCGATTAACTAGCCAACTGTTAAAAACATAGATCCTTTATGTTCAACTACCATTACATTCACGCTCACTGACTTTGGGACAATATAACCGAACTCTTTTGACATTTTAAAGTTTTTCATTTGAAAAAAGAATGTTGGCGGCTTTTTTGACGTTTTAGTTTTTTTTTGTTATATTTTGAGGCACAGGTGGAGTCGGTAAAGTAAACTGTCATGTTTTTTTAAGAAAGTATCATAATACGATGTCGTTTTGCCTACAAATTGGAAGTGATAGGTTTGTAATAGATATATCTAAGGCCGATGTTTGGTTTAGACACAGTCCCCATAAGCCGTGATCGACTTTTCTTTGATAGATTTTTTCGATATTTTTTTGTTATATCCTATTATGTTTCGAGGCTTTTTTTATAAAGAAGGTATCAAGACTAAATTGAATTGGTTACTGTATCTTGTCTTCAAATTCTTTCACCAACCCCAAATTAAATTAGCTAGATTGACTTCTGTCAAAATAAACAAAATGTAAAATGATCTTTTTCTCGGTTGTTTTTTAATGTTGTGTTAACGTGGCCACCATGGCTGGAAATTGCACAAAAAATAGAGGTTTTGAACGAGGAAGACGAAGCCTTTGCCACTAATAAAAAGAAAATTAAAAGGGCTTACCAACCGACCAAAAACTTAAAATCTCATTACGTCACAGTCGGACATCTATAAAATTCCATCATGGATCCCATTTAAATTTCGAACGCGCATTCGATTCACACACGTCGCGACTGTTTGTCCGTTAATTGTCTCTGTCAACTAGTAATTGACCCCATCGCTTCCTATTTAACGGACCACCCATGTTACGGCATTCTAATTATGAATTAGTGCTTTATGGAATTAAGGAGACTTTATATACACACACGGTCACACAACTCTACCCAAAGACGCACACATTACATCTCCCTTTGCTTTGTATTAATATTAGTATTAGTTATTAGTACTTAGAGCTTTTATAATGTTATACCTACTTACTGTGGCCCAAAATTTTAACTTTTTGAAAGAAATACGGTAGTGTGGAGAAGTACGGTGAGTGTGGAGCGCCGGAGGCCCAATTTCTCCCTCAGTCTCCTTTTCTCCTTTCCCTCCCTTTTCCTTAAAAAGACTCGGCAAAGCTCTGCAACTCCTTTAGTTGTACAGATGTTCATGGGCGGCGATGACTATTTACCATCAGGTAGCTCGTTTGCTCGTTTTCCGAGTAATGCCATAAAAAAAATATAGTTATATTTTATCGGCGGTAGGTATCTATCGGCTATCACAGATAACATATAGATACCGATTGTTTTCTTACTGGAGATTGACATTACTACTATGGAGTTTAAAGTCATATTTTAATCTCCTATACGTACCTAATGACTTGATAATTATCAAACCATTTTTTTATGAAAAGCAGCGGTAGCCTAATGGCTAGGGCGTAGGACTTGCGATGATGTGGTTGCCAGTTTGAAACCCACCTATTGCACTACCCCGAAGATAACAATTGCTCCGAATTTTACAGGCAGTTTTTGAAGATTGCAGCAGGTTTTTTTGGACATCGGACAAGGTAGATAAATATGACTTCTTTTCGACCATCGCTTTTCAAATGTTATTAGCCTAATTGATAACTATTTGATTTTAATTCACGCCTCTATTGTCCGAAGAGGTAAGAAGAGGTACTTAACTCTGAAAATCGAATCTGATTACTAAACCAAGACCAACGAAGCAAGCGAGACCTATATAATACAGATATTTATTTATAACTAATATTATTTTATTACATAGGTACTAACACTCACGCCTTTTTCCCAAAGAAGTAGGCAGAAACTACAGACCACCGTGATACGACTCTTAGTACCTCTTTCTCTTTCTACTCTTATTGTCTTCAATTCATTGCCCCAATATTTTCAAAAACATTTCAGCACGTTCTTTTCAAATATCATTAGAACAAAATCAATATTGCTATGAAATACTGTAAAAAACTCGCCGACAGTTCGTCACAGCTGGTTCATTCCCCGGACTAAATATAAGAGTCAACTGACGGAACGTGTCATTAGCGTACCGTGTCGTGTCATTACGTGTACTCGGACACGGACATTGACGTGAGAAAACACACATGCTGTATAACAAAGATGAAGGAAAAGTGTGGGTGATGGAAATGACACTAGGCTTAGGTAATGATGGAATTTATAAAGTGGTGGGTTAATGGTACTTAATATGGCTTTAGGTGGGCACCCCAGTGGTCACAGCCGTGACTTACGAGTTATAGGACATAAGTATAACGGCTGATCTTCTCTCTTTGGCCGACAATTTTTTTTTTCTTTCGCAAACACATTCTAGGGTGATGACAGTAAAACTTGCAACATCAACAAAAACTTTCACAATGCACAACTGCATACTAAAACTTTTGAATAAAAATCGTTACCTTATCAGAACGTAGTGTACTCGTAAATTGTACCTATCTAATTGGCCGTTATCCGAATCGTTATCTGTTGGCCGAATTGTCTATTTTACACCTCTTAAAGTAACTACCTACTAAGCATTTGCTTTTAGTTTAAGTATTTTTAGTAGAAAAAAAATTGCAGTCGCACGCTATCAGCAAATTTTAGACTCAACAAAGCTGCTCTGAAATCCTCAATAGTACTACGTAAAGCCAAATCCCAATACTGGTCGTACAACAGTCATAGTAGAGAACACAATCCGGGTAATGTAACGCCAGCATTCCGAGACGGCTCCTTAGCAATGCGGACTGTCAAAAGCCAATGTCGAGTCCCCCCCTCAAGTGTCCGAGCCACTCGGGCCTCCCTCCCCTTTCCACTCGCCCCCCCTACTGACCGTTGTTAAAGCAAACTTACTATGAACTCTCGAACGAATTTGGTATGTCATGATCATTGTAAATTTATTTTTCTACTTTACATACATACATACATACACGCTTTTTTCCCACAGGGGTAAGCCGAAACTATGGACTGCCACTTGCTACGACTCTTGCATATCTCTTTCACTTCTTCCACATTCATACATCTTTTCATACACAGCGCCGGGTACTACGCACCTTAAGTAGGTACCTACCTAATTTAAAAAGGGACAGGTAAGTAGTTAGTACATAATTTTATATAGCACCACTGCTTAACACGGGTGTGCTGAGAGGGATTAGGCTATAGTCCACCACGCTAGTCTATTGCAGATTTCACATGCCATTTTCGTCACTATGTTTTCCTTCACCGTTTAAACTTGCGATAAATTTAATTATAAGGTATACCTAGTCGACCATAAAATGGCTTTACAACCCGTAGAGTGAATATCGTTTGCATATCACAAAGCAACAAAGTCTATTTTTGCTTACAAGAAAGTGAAGTGACAGCTATCGTTGTCATCAATGCGTCATGTTATAAATGAGTCTTAGTGAAATTAAATTTGGCTGGAAGTTTTTGTCAAAAGTGGTAAAGCAATTTTATGGTCGACACATAGATAGGTACCGATCTTATCGGCGAGTTCCTCCAAAAAGTTCAGGTGCGTAGTACTTGCAATCGGCACGTGTGAATGAAAAAATGTATGGAAGAAGAGAAGAAGATATGTAAGAGTCCTAGCAAAGGGCGGTTTATAGTTTCTGCCTACCCCTGTAGGAAAAGGGCATGAGTGTATGTAATTGTGATAGTTAACTATTAATATGCACATGATTTCAAAAAGTGAGAGGTCGCCTTATATTCGACCTCGTTGGTTTGAAAAAAAAATATTAAGAATAAACTCGAATGTTCCACTAGTAGTGGCATGGACTGGACATCCAAAGGTGTCGTGGAGACGGCTCACTCGCACGAGGTGGTTTCTAATATGGCCTAATATAGCCCCTCAACCCCCGATTGCCCTTAAGTGCTAACCCAACTCGAGCCGAAGAGGCCGAAATTAGCACTCGAAATTCTCAAGCCTACAATATGAAATTCTTTGTCCGGACTTCGGGTCATATTTTTCGTTTTAACACGCTCTAGTTATTTTTGTATTGTGCCGTTGTTATATATTGTCTCTTGGGTTTTTTCGTAAGATCTACGAACAATTTTGATATTGTTTTTCGAAATGGATGTTAGATTCTAAAAGATTCTTATCCATTCCATCTGAAGGTTACTTAAATTGGTTAATTTAAAATATATACTAGGTGCTATACCTACCTACTTAATATAATATGTATTTTCATTCCGCGTTATGTAATTAAATTGTAGGTATAAGGTTTGATATATTTTCCATTATGTATAGGGGAAGTGAAAATGTAATTCTTGTTAGGTACTCCTCACTAAAATATATAATTATATAAGTAAATATCATTGAAAATGTTCCCTACAGTCATTAGGTAACTTCTTCATCAAAATTTAAAGAAAGCAATTACGAAACATGTTTTCAACTTATAAGTTGAATACTACCTACCTACCTTTGAATAAGTTTTATTTCAAATCTAACAAACTTTTTTCCACACATAACATAACATACCTACCAACACGCCGGTATTTCCCGAGGCTTAAGCTGAGATGCAAGTTCTTATGTAGGTAAGTACATGTACAGAGTGTACAACTACAGTTTGCCGAATTGTTTAGGATTGTTTAGGTCCAATGTAATAGGGGGCGAGCCTATTGCCATTAACCAGACACAAATCTAAAGTCCGAGCTACTAAGAATTTTATAGAAAAGGTTACACTTTATTCGACCTGAGAATCAAACCCAAGCACCTCTAATGAGACAGATTTTCTAAACAATAAAAAAAAATCTCACACGGTTCCACATATTGAGAACTTCATTCAAAAACTAAATCCCCAAACAAATGTAGGAATGTACCTACCACAAGAAGTCATTCTCATTTGAATAAATCAGAAGCCATCGATTTCCCTGTATTTATCGTATCAATTTCCATCGCGGACCCAATTAAAGTGCTATAAACCTCTTATTAGTCACCCCATAGTTACCCCCACTTCCCCACTAAACCAACATGGCGTCGCGTTTGTCACCTAACCTCTGACAAACATACTTCTACCCTTAAACACGCAATTCTAAACTTTATTTCAAAGAGCTAACATGATATGTGACTGCACCTCGAAGTTTGCATAGCACCTGAAGTCTTATTCTTCAAACTAGTGTGCCATATTACCCCGTTCTACATTAGATTTTTGTTCAAAGTAATTTAAGCTTTAGAGGGTTAATATTAGAGTTGTTTTTTTGTAGAATGGAGTTTTTTATTGTTAGTTTTGTTGTTATAAGTACGTACTAGAGGCGTGACATTAGCGCCAAGGGATTGTGGAATTATATATGAAGGGTTGGGTTGAGTTAAGTGTATTTTTAAGACCGATTGCGTGTTTTATTATTTATGACATAATGATTCTTAGTTCAGTTTCAAGACCGAGTTGAAATCAAACTTATACCTGCCACCTTTGATTTTCTGACGTCATCTTTTGTTTTTTTTTAAATGTTGACTAATGCATATATGATACCAGTTTCTCACTAATCTAGTGTTCCTAAGCGCGACTGCTACGCTAGAGATTTGAATACCAGGTCGGGCAAAGTGTTCTTGGGTTTTTCTATGAAATTCTCAGTAGCATTCGGAGTCTAAGCAAAATAATTTCATTTCATTTCTGGTTTTGTTCCCGGTTAATGGTAATAGGCGCGCCCCCTATTACATGGGACCTAAACATACCGGCGAAGTGTGGGTGTTCATTAGTACACCTCTGCCTAACCCTTCGGGGAATACGTGTGAAGTCTGCTAACCCACATTAGGTCAACGTGGTGGACTATTTATAGCCTAACCCCTCTTATTCTGAGAGGAGGCCTATGCCCAGGTCAGTAATTTTTTTTAACCAGATAGAGCTTATGAACAATATTAAAATTGGTTCATAAATAAGAAATTTGAAGCATTTCAATATTATGCTAGACAAAGAGCTCACTATAGCGGCTTGTGACATCACAAACCGAAATGCCATACAAATTCTTTACTAACTCTCATTTTTCGGGAAAAGAGGGGATGGGGAGATCATGCTGATGTGATGCATCCCCTCTAAGTATGTCCCCACCAAAAACTTAAAACTTTTGTATCTTAAAAGATAATTGGCCGATTTTAATTATGTTTTCATTAATAGGTACGTCTGACCTATTATTTTCAATACGGACCTACGTGAGACCTGTTATTTTCAATAGATTCAACACCATCATCATCCTCCATCATCCTCTTAGCCTTTTTCCCAAATATATTGGGGGCGGCCTCCAGTCTAACCAAATACGGCTAAATATCAGTATTTTTAACCCCCGACGCAAAAACGACGGGGTGTTATAAGTTTGACGTGTCTGTGTGTGTATGTGTGTGTCTGTCTGTGGCATCGTAGCTATCGAACGGATGAACCGGTTTTGATTTAGTTTTTCTTGTTTGAAAGGTGAATTAGTCGGGAGTGTTCTTAGCTATGTTTGATGAAAATCGGTCGAGATATAATGCAATATTCGGGGGTTTTTTAAATGTTTAATTTAGTAGTTATACCAGTATTTTGCCATCAGACCTAGGCAACCCAATTTCTAGGCAACACCGATATTTGAAGGAGTAACTTAGAGGAACAGAGGGTTACTTGATATTTCTAGATAACTGTCTTGGTCTCCAGTCTATTGTCCTCTATTGATATTTAAATGCTCCCTTTTTGGAACGAAGTTCCTTATCGCGCGTTGTGAAAGGGGGCTAGACGGAAAAAATTCTTACGAAAAGTTGTCACGACACTTTTTGCTATAGTAAGCTATTGGAGGCTGTGCGGCGTGCGCATGTTTCTCTGTCCGTCTCTCTCTCTGTCTCTTATAGAAAGCAAGCCAGATATTTTCATTTCTATTCCGCATTGAACAGTGTGGTGTCGCGACGATTATTTTTGTTGAGTGTACAGGTTTTTTGTAAATAATAAATAATAATGAATCCTGACAGTGTTTCTGCACAAGTTCCGGATATTGCTGATCTTCACTAATTAATCGAAAGGAACTTCGTTCCATCCCCTCCCTTGACACCTCTCAAGTTTTTTTGTGTTATCAGTATAATCTATGAACCAATCTTAAAGTGAATAAGTAATTTATGATATCAGGAACTCTTATATAGAAGGATAGACTTGTTGTCTGGCTTTTTGTGCTTCTGACTACCATTAACGATTGTCATAGGTGTCCCTATTCAGCTTTACGTGCCCTCCGAGGCACGGAAGGGTCTCGACATGTTAAGAATGGTCACCCATCCACAAACTGACCGCGGCAGATGTAGCTTAACGTTGCAGATCTATTGATCAGTGATAACTTAGCCCACCAGTCAACTACAATATTAACCAATCAGCACAAAAATACTTAAAAAAACAAATTTTTTTAACCGTTCCATTCCTTCGATGTACCTACCTATAGTCGCTAGCAGGTCAAGGTACACAAAACTGACAAATTTCTTCAAATGATTTTAAACCTGAAATTGATGAAGATAAAGTTCAAAATCAACTGAGAAAATTTGACATTTTGTGGTAAGTTGATGTGCTGGCCACCATATCTGTCATATTTTTTGTAGCAACGCGCAGCTTTTACAGAACCAGAATAAATCAAGTAGTGAACACGTCGAATCAATTACTTGCTCATGCGCAAATGGCGACCGAATTTTCTCAATTAGTCACAGCGATCATTCCAAATTCGAATGGACGAATACGAATCGATTGCTCGTTACCGCCAACCAATCAGAAGCGGGCGGTTCATCAAACGAATGACGCGTGCGCATTGATGATCAACGATTGTGTTGATTATCGTATGTAATATTTTAACCGTTAACTCATGTATGTTTAATCATTTGGTTACCGGTTATCAGACCACCCTATAGTTAACCATGGGCGTTCGATACACGGATTTAAGAGTAATGTAGTTACCAAAAAATATAAAGAACATTCACCCAATGTACCGTTTTCCTCCAAAAACAGCCCATAAATACCATCCGTATTCCCCGAAGGTTTCGGCAGAAGTGTAGGTACTAATGTAGTACTAGAAGGGACAATCACATTCCGCCGGTATGTTTAAGTCCCATGTAATAGGAGGCGATCCTATTGCCATTAACTGGACAAAAATCGCAACTCTGAGCTTCAACTAAAAAATTCATAAACCTAATAACACTTTGCCTGACCTGTGAATCGATCGAGGACCTCTAGCGTAGCATTCTGGTTAAGAACCACTAGACCAACGTTGCAGACAAAAAATTCCCAATATTTTTTTATAACTAAACGTAACATGGCTTTTGTTATACAAAAATATTAACAACAAAACGCACGTTACAGAACGTTTTGGCGTGTGCTTCGTGGCGACAAAATAAAAACAAATAATGTTACCCGACTGCGAACCACCTATAATAAGGCTATTGTTTTATACAAATACAATATTGCGTTTATAAATCGGATAAGCCTATGTGACTGGGAAAGACATGGAGACGGTTTGTCATTTATTTTTTAGGATTGGGATTTACTGGTACTTGTTGCAAGTCAAACGATGGAAAACTTACTAAGTATTGTATAACTTTTATCTGTTGTCATAATTATATTATACCTAATTGTTAATCCTTTGTTAAGTTTATTTCTTAATTATTAATAATGGTGTTCTTTTTTTTTATCTCACCTTATCACGTAAGAATTTGAATTTGGATCTAATATGGGCAGTTTCCATAATTGAAATATTTATAATTTGTCATCGCTATTATTAAATAACCGCGCTGCTAACTTAAATATTATTATTTTGACGGACAAGGAACGGAAAAAAAAAACGTTTTTTTTTAAATACCCAAAACCTGTAGGTAGGTAGGTACTCCAGAAAAATACGGTATTTTCTTGAAAAATTATACAACTCATTGACGACTCCACGGTGTCCATGTCCACATATTGGGCAATAAGAGGATCGTCCGCGCCGGCGAGCGTGGCGCCAGTAGCCTCCATTTGTATTTATTTATTTATACCTCGTCCGACCTTATTTATGTATTAATTCATTTTTGTACACAAACCCACAGGTTCCAACATGTAGTTTAGATGTAAAATATTTATGTGGATAGTGTGGGGTCAGGAGAATTTAGGATAAAAGTTTTTATACGAATTAAGTATACAGGCGTTCCATTGACTCGCATTTTTTAATTGGTTTTTATTTGGATAACATCAAATTTTATAAGCAGTAAAGCAATAATTTACGAACTAATAAATTAATAAGATAATTAATAATACTGTTTTACTGTAAGTATGTCACTTATAAACGAACGCTGTAACCTGGTTGATAAAATATTGTTTAAAATATTACATAAATCTAAAAAGTTCAAAAAATATAAATATATGAAAATAAAAAAGCCTTTTTATTTCTTACAAAAAAAGCAGTAAGTACATAAAGAAAACACAAAATCCTATAACTATGTATACCTAGAAAACACAAAATCCTATAACTATGTATACATAGGTATACATAGTTATAGGATTTTGTGTTTTCTTTATGTACTTACTGCTTTTTTCTCTTCTACTATCTTCTAATTTCTTCTGTCTAATCTACTAACTTTAAAAATTTCAACTTTATTTTTAATTCTATAGTACTTGTTGTTAGTAATAATTAGTTCTTATTCTAATGTTTAAAAACCCCTCCTCGGGTGAAGGCCTCCTCCAAAGAAGTCCTTTGGGTTCTTCTTTGGGCCACTTGTATCTAGTTTAGTCACTTTTACAAGTCAATGTTTTACTTTTTTTTAATTTAGATGCCGTCGGCATTTCCTAGCTGACAAGAAGAATCGTTGAAACAAATTTAGAGAATCTTTGTGTCTTCTTTAAAGTCCTGACAGTAGTTGTATTGGGTATCAATGCTACCTTTTCAATGTCTCGAGACTCATCTTTTACTATGTATCTCCTTACATCATTCAAGAAAACTTGATTAATATTTTTTTATTTAATAAAAAATAATCTGTCAACTGAAATAGTCTCCTTTAAAAGTAATCAGCAAGACAAAAAATCATTCCAGGGAAAACCAACGCGCACTTCCCATAAGTACTCATTTTATTTTATGTTCGCATGACGCGTACAAACGCGCGCAGACGCAAGTCGTAATTCGCGCAATACGCGGCGTTTCACCGACGCGATTTAGCGATCGCGTCGTGATACGCATGTGTGGGCCCGCACTAATTGACCATATCGCGGAGACGCCGATGTGTTCTCGGTATTCGTGTTCAAATGTGGCGTTACCCTTATAGTTCGCGTCAGCAGGTTTTAAAGTAATTGAACTTGCCGATAAACTCCAGCCTGGAGCCTGGAGGCACTGCCCTAAGGTTAAAAGGTGGTAGGACTCTGCTACTGAGTTCAAAGGCCGAATATTCTTCTAGATGTATCTGTTTTAGTTAAGCTTAAGTAGAAGTGGGTGGGACACATTATCTTGTTGAACTGATGGCCGCTGAAGCACAAAGGTTCTCAATAGACCATGCATCGGAAAACGCAGTGTGGGACAACCTCCAACAAGATGGATATAGAAGACCTGGTAAAGGTCGCTGGGAGTCGTTGGATGCAGGTGTCATATAACCGCTCGTTGTGGAAGTATAGACTTCCACAAGGTCCGGACCTTCGTTCAGCAATGGACCTTATTTGGGTAATAGATGAAGCAGAAATATGCTTACATTTTTATGTTCCGGTTTTCAGGGCAATGTAGCCAGCGAAATTACTGAGCATTTTGATACTTAATAACTGAGGTCTGAAGATGACAACACGCTAGTGATACTGGTGTTACCATGGTCTCTAGGCCGCTTACCATCAGGCGGCCCCTTATGCTTGTTTGTCATCTGATTATAATACAAAGTTTTGTTCAAAAATAACTCTCCAGAACTTCCTCCCGTACAACGCGTCGTAAAGCATATCTCTGGGAAGACTTAGAGGTAGTCGCTGGGGAGGAAGCCCCCTCCTAATTATTTATCATCTTAATAAAAATATGCATGTCTTGCTTTAAGTTGTTGGAAATTCTACTTATCGATCAAAAACACTTTCAAACTCTCACTGTTGCCGCTTCTTTCTATCTATAGAAATACTTTCCAGCAATCGCGCTACCATCGCGCAGATCACCATAAAAACAAAGGCATGAGCTGCTACATACACGCTACGCTCGCAATCGATTAGAAAAGCTCACCCACACTGTATGACATCGCATTCCATTCCTTTATGGACAGATACGATACGCTACAACTGCTGCAAGTCATAAGAGGTGCCGATATCTAGCTCTATAGGTAGTTATCTTCTAAAAGTCATTTCACGAATTTTCCTATCCATAATTTTAATAAATATTATATTATATTATAAATGCGAAAGTAACTCTGTATGTTTGTTTGTCTGTTACATATTCACGCTTAAACCGCTGAACCGAATTGAATGAAATCCGCATGGAGATAGTTTGAGATCCTGGGAATCACATAACACAAAACCTAGGTGGTTTTGTGTTATGTGATTCCCACGATCTCTATACAAAGAGACTTAGACATCTTATGCCTCACAGAACTCAAGCCCTTTTAATCTCTGGCCGCTCATCCCTTACGACTGTGGCGCTGCGCCCGCGCAGGTCGGTGTACGGCTCGCGCATCGACGCGTGGCGTTTGATCCGCCGACAAAGACGCCGCCCGTGGGAGCACGTGGCGATGCTGCGTGTACCAGGAACCAGGACAGGCAGGACTCGAAGTTCCGTTGGAGACGTCGATATGATGACGATGATATAAAGCTGTCTGTGACATGTTCTGATGTCAAGGGTCAAATATTTTGCTAGGGTTAGGATCAAATGATCCGCCTGGATCACCTAGGTTACTGTGGGGATCGTGGTGGAGCTTTGAATTAAAATAGGATTTAAATAGTTTAACTTTAAGTCTATTATAATATTAGGGGGGCGAAACCCTATAAAATATTTCATATTCCTCTTCTGACTCTTCCATATCTTAAGACCGCCTTTGTACCAACGATGCATAATGCTTAAATTCTTATTTAAGAATTTAAGCGGCGGTAGCGTAATGGCTAGGGCGTCGGACTTGCGATCATGTGGTTGTCGGTTCGAAACCCACCCATTGCACTACCGACGTGAACCCACTTGTAATACAACCATTTAGCTTAGTATAAGGGGTTAACAAGACTACCACTAGTAATGTGCGACCCAGATTGCTAGTAACATTTTTTTTTAAATACCCGAAACAAACTCATGATTCATGGTCTCTTTGAAAGGCCAAACAGCTACTGCTGTTTGGCCTTTCAAAGGCTTTATCAGGTAGGTATGCGAGTTTTACAATGTAGACCAATTTCTTTCTTGGACTAAAAAAAAATTGAGGTCATATCTTTTTTAATCAGAATCTTTTATAGAAATCTAAAACTAACCTAGTAGGTAACCCAACGTCGAGTTTCCGCTCTAGCGAAGGATATTACGTCATTAAAGCTTAAATAGCATGCTATATTTTAATTTATGTTTCATCACACCAGCCTGGTGGTAAGTGACCATTGCCGTCCATGGACACCTGCTACAACGGAAGAATTGCTACTCGTACGTTTCCGGGCCTTAAGGAGAAAAGGATAAGGAAGGGGACTGAGGAGGAATAGGGCCTCCGGCGCTTACCACTCACCGAACGAAGCGCAACAATATGTATACTGCTACCTAACGTCGATATTCTTTGAGAGGTAGTACATACCTGGTCAAATGACCCATTCATACTGGCATGCAGACATTTTTTTTTGTCATCTGGAAGACCTCAAGGACCTCCGCCACCTTGGGAAGGTGACGAAGCGTGTTGGACTCCACCCAGAGTGGTAGACCTACCGACAAAAACAACACGGTTGTTTCGCCTCACCACTTTTTGTTGGAGTCACGGGAACGAGTTTTATTCTTCCGCGACCCCAACAGATGCAGACAGTAAAAGACTACTTACAAAATATCTGGCAACACAACTAAATATTACTTATAATAATTCAAAATTGAACCACAATCACGAGTATCCGCTCTAAAAGTACCAGCGATTTGCGTTACATACATCATTCAAGCTCATATAGCATGCTATATCTTGCAACACTACAGAAATTTATTAACACTTCACAACTGAACCAGTATCACTACATCACCAGTGAAGAACGGTTGCAGGAAGCTGTTATTTTATTGAACTAGTATCACCATGTACAGCACTAGTTCCTAATTAATGTATTTGCCGCTTTAAACGCTCAAACAGATGTTACTAATAAATACGCACAATGTTTTATGCAAATGTAAGAGAATTTGTATTTCTACGTTTTACCTTAAATGGACGGCAAGATTCCTAGGTGATGTTGGATACCTAGCTATCTTGCTGTTCAGTTATGTTACATAAAATATCATCACGCCTATATTCGCCGAAGGGTTAGTCAGAGGTGTACTACCTCATGTACGTCCACATTTCGCCGGTATGTTTAGGTCCCATGTAATGTAACAGTGGGCGAGCCTATTGCCATTAATTGGGCACAAATCCAGACTCTAAGCTGCTACTGGGAATTTCATAGAAAAACCCAATAACACTGATCTTAACACTGATATTTATGATGTTTGTTCTTCAACGCTTTTTTCTCTCCCACCTATGAGTTCAGCTCTTGTCGGTAGAGCAATCACCACTGTTCTCTATTCTCTACCTTTTGTTTGATCTCTTGATACGACTCTACTCCAACTTTTTCCGTCACTTGTTCCCTAGTAGAGAAAAATGTTATGGTTTTCTGCTGTCCAGAGAGATGGTAGGGTAAGATACATTTAGATAGGATACGGTTTTTGATGGATCCAAGTCCGTCGATAAACTTAAAACCTTACTTGGTTTCCCCTGCCCTTGTTGAAACAGTTTTCCTATTGATATTTATCCGTCGATCGGACCGATTTAGAAGTCATCCTATTGAAAAAACGTTGAACCGTATTCACACATGTTCGTTGGGCGAGAAAAGTTCTAACACGTTGGCTTCACAGTATTCACATAACACTGGAAAACTGTTTCAACAATTAAGTCGCTGCGACATCGCTACGGTTAATTACGTGAATCGGGCTACTTATCACGAGGTGTTAACAAGAATACGTACATAGCTTTTCAAAAAGAAATGTGTGTCTATTAATATAACTATATAGGTGTGACTGTATATTGTATATGTTCAAGTGGAATTTAATGTATCTCATTATACATTATAATTATACCCTTGCACTAAATTGGGTTGTCAAAATCTGATGGTAGCTTCATCATCATCATCATCATCATCAGCCCGTATTCGTCCACTGCTGGACGTGGGCCTCTTTAAGTGAACGCCACAGAGCCCGATTTTCAGCTCTTTTCATCCAGTTACTGCCAGCTGCCTTCCGCAAATAGTCACTCCACCTGGCCAGTCGGCGTCCTACACTACGTTTGCCTAGCCGCGGTCTCCACTCGAGAACTCGTTTGCTCCAACGGTTGTCGGTTCTCCGAGAGACGGTAGCTTGCTACTCCAAAATAGTATGGAGGTCAGAAAGATTTGCAATCCGCATAGTGAAAAATCCCTTATTTCACCCCACGTAAACATAATACCTTAAAACTATTATTTACCACGGCACTTTTGATCATAAAAAAAGTATGACCAACTTCTGGGAAGTATTTCCAATGTTTAAATTTTGAACATAAAATTTATCAGCGCCTTCTATAGTTAGCTTTTAATTATGTATTAATCTCATCATCTATGAAATTAATGTTTATAATTGGTGGATAGCTACTCCGTTGTTGATAGGGGTGTCCGTATTTAAAAGCGTCCCGATATGTTAATAAGGGCTTTGCTTACTTGCTAACTGTAAATTAACTAGCCGTTACGTGCGGTGTCACCCGCAATCCAAAGGACTTTTTGAGACAAACGGTAGCCGATGCCGCCGATGTGTTTGGCGTGTAGACATGCCAGCAGACATGGAAAAAGTCATCAATCTTAGCCGTAGTTCGCCTGATAGTAATCATAATAAAACATACTCTGTAAGTATAACTCGGGGACAACGTAGCTATCTATCAGTAAAACAATTTTCAGTATAGGATCACAAGTTCACGAGATTACCTATTCCTTACATACAAACTCTTGAACTAAATACTTAAATTCAACCTTTTTTTAAATAATATCTTATGGCGAAACGTTTCACCTGGGGCGCCAAACACATTTTATTATATTTTTCGCAAATTGTTCGCAATCGCACGAGTATCAGTATGAATTTTTGAAACGGCGGTAGCCTAGTGGCTAGGGCGTCGGACTTGCGATCATGTGGTTGCCGGTTCGAACCCACCATTGCACTACCGACGTGAACCCACGCGTAACACAAGCATTTATCTTAGTACGAGGGGTTAACAAGATTACTAGTAATGTGAGACCCACATTGCTAGTAAGCTTTTTTAAAAAAAAAAAAAAATTGCGACATCAACTTTAACTTATTTACAGCATACTGAGTACCTACCACTGAAACATATGCCTGAAAATAATATAATCGTAGCAGATAGTAGTGTAACACAGGATTCAGCCAAAATTTTCAGGTTTTTAATTCTTTGTTTTCAGGGTTTCAAAACATCAAAATTTTAAATAACATAGCTTAAACTTATTCCGCCTCTACAAACGAACGGACTGGGAAACGAGAGTTATATTCGCATAATATGATATTTGTCTGGTTGGCAGCCCTGTGCGTTGTGTGGTCTAGCATTAAGGAGCCCCTGCGGCGGGCGGCGCGGGCGCACTGGCACTGTCACTCACCGATAACATAACTTACACACAAACTGTCAGTGATTTTCATAACGAAAGAAAGTTGGTAAACTTATTATCAACCTTTAGCCGCATTTTACCATCTCGGAATAGCCGCTATTCATATAATAAATAAAAAAAACCGATCAAGTGTGAGTCAGACTAGCGCACCGCGGCCGGGTTCCGTTCAAACTTGATACCGAAAAGATGAACTGTATTTATTGAGTGACAAACTTTTTGGCCCTCTTTGCGATCTTTTAATTGTTTGATTTTTCATTACTCCAATGTAAGTATTGCAGAGTTGAGTGTTTGATTATAGTGACAGAGCATCGTCTCAATCTCCACCAAGAAATTTAAACGCTTAAGTATATCTTAGGACTTTATTAGTCGATTTAAATTATTTTTTCAGTATCTACACATCTTATATTTAATTTAATTTTACAAATAATAGGCCTGTTATTTGCTGGGCACAGGTCACACACACAGACATGCTAGCCTACTGCGGGTTGGCAGACTTCACACGCCGTCAAGAAAATCTCTCAGGCGGGCAGGTTTCCTCACGATGTTTACCTTCACCGTCTAAGCGCGTAATTGATTGTTAATTACGCACATGACTTCGAAAAGTCTGAGGTGCCTGCCTTGGATTCGAACTCGAGTCCTTTGACTTGGCAGTCCAATGATCATATCACTAGGCTATCACTGCACTGATGATGATGATGAAAACGAAGTATACGCTATTGAATGACGAAAAAACGTAGTGATACGCTATACTTACGACCCACCTATCACAATCTGTGATGATAAAAATATTTGTTAAAACAATTTATATCCAGGGCTGTCTCGCGGTCGTGGCAGCCCTGTGGCCGGGTGGTCCAGCGCGCAGGCGCGGGCGCCCCCGCTGCGCCAGCGCCGCCACTCCAGCGACCTCGGGCATAACTCATCTCCTGTCAACGACTATCACTTGAAATCGAGAGTCATCACCAAATTATCTGCTGACGACTGTTTTAAGTATCAATAATGATTAAAGATTAGTGTTTAATACTCTTTTTTATGATAAAGATCTCGTCCCGCCAAGTTATTATGTTTTCCGCTTCGATTTCCTGGCTCCGTAAATTTTTTTACCTATAGAAAATCTGTACAATCGACAAATTTATTCATCTGATTTAATCTACCTGACTATTTCATAAAAATCTGGATAAAAATCTGGCAAATGCCTGTAACTTTTTTATTTTAGAACCAAAATTAATATTTTTTTCGTTGATCGGCTCTGCATACTTATGGGTTTATAAGTAGTTTTTGGTGCAATCAGGGATTATCATCTAAAAAAGCTAAAACTAAGAAATATTCGTGTAAAAAATAATATTTTCGTATTAAAAAACAATTTCCAATATTATTTTCAGAAATCGCCGGCGCCCTAGTTAATTAGCGGGAGGTTCAACCTGACATTGTGACCTCCGCGGTTGATCCTCAGCAAATTGAATCGTGGTCTCTCTTGAAAAAAAATAACGGGCGGAACGTTGGCGCCAACGCGCTGCGATGCTCTTTATTTGAATGTCTGCCGTTCTTCTGAGCTTCCTTTTTATTTTTTTTCAAAAGGAATGTTCTCGCGTGTTTGCGGACCGCTCCTTGCTGTTTCGACATTTTGTCATCCGCGATTGTTTTATGTTTTTGATCTATTTTAAAAGAGTTCGAAATACGAAAGTTGCTGAATTATATTTTGGCGGTAAAAAATGACACAGCGCACAATATTTTGTAGTAAAAAAATAAACCGGTAGGAATTAAATGACGTGAAATAATTAAGAGCACTTAATGGCTGCCTTGTAGCTTACAATTTCAATTATAAAATCAAAACTATAGCAGAAAATGTCATTTTAGACAGACACTAAATACGTTTACATTTTCAGCCATGAAGACGCCTTCAATTCCACTTCATTCCACATATTGAAAGACCCCTGTGACAGTCACTGCAAATTATCCATTGTAAACGTTCAAATCAAGATAATTGTATCATCTACCTACCTGAGCTCAATTGCTAGTAAAAACCTCTAAGATATCTTTGACATTACACAGACGAACAAACAAATAAATAAATAAATAAATTTTAACTGTACTAAAATGGTTATCGTCTTTGCTAGTGGCGCCACCTTCAACAGCAAAGTTATCCTGGTCATCATGTATTTAAACTTTTGGATAATTGCTTCACTGACAAATGTCGTGTGTATTTGTACTTTTCAGAGTACCGTAATACAAAAAGAAAATGCGAAACCCTTGTAGGAGCATTTCGTTATCCGAGTGTCCGTCTGCCAATCCTTTTATATTAAAACCCGGTAATAGAACCAGAACAAACACTGAGGTCTGTGGTCCTCAAAGGTATTAAAAATTCAAGCTTCTAAGTCAACACATGGCCACTAATGTACTTACCTACCTACTCAAAAAAAGCTATTGCCCTAATCGTTCACCTGGAACTATTTAAGAAATTTGGCAAGAAGCATGGTCTCTTAATCACAATAATACTAAAAAATCCGAATTTTAGGGACATATTAAGAGATATTGAGAAGGAGGGTGAATACGGAATCCTCAGTGCGGTATCCAACACGAGCTTGACCGGCTTTTTGCCAGATTACGCCAATCCTATAGCGACATAATGAGACAGTACCTTTCATTTTGTTGAAGATTTCCACGCCATTGCGTCGACTAATCTGTCATGCGTTTTGCGTCACGAGAATTGCAATTTAGGTGCTCAGGTAACTGAATTAGAAATGGCGGACACGGGATTAAAATTAAACGGCCTTTTGGACGTTGAAGAGATTAAATAGTGTGTAATTGAAGGATCAAAAATGGGTTTTGTTGAGTTAAACTTACAGTTATAAAAAAAACTGGCATCTGGCTGTACGAAGCGTCCAGTAACATGTCGCAATTTTGTCGTTGCATTATCTCGTCTCCTACCATAGTTCTATTTTATTTGGCACGAGATAAATGATGACATAATTATTTAAGAATCAGAATTGATTACTTAGGTACTTTTTTTATTTGCTATTTAGAGCCTATAATAACAGATACTTAGTAATGTCCCAACGTGAGTTATGTAAAGATGCACCAAGAAATTCTTTTCATATCAGTTTCCAATGAAGTGACCACCGCCGCCGCCGCCTGTATTATTTTAGCATTGTCTCAACAATGCGAAGAAGGCACAGCAAAACCACGGCATACTGAAAGGAAAAACGGAGGATAAAGTTGTAAAGGAGGAGGAAGGGAACTGAGGAAGAAATTGGGCCTCCGGCGCTCCCAAACACTCACCGAAGAAAACGCAACAGTATACTGCTACTTCACGTCGAAATTCTGTGGGACGGTAATATTTCTCCAGTCGTACCGACCCATTCATACTGCCATCAGGTATGCCAGCAAGACACTATTAGCTAAAAAGTCACTAATATCTAAATACCTTGCAGATGGATTGATCAGCCAAGTTACTTATCTACTAACCACTTTGTATTTAAATCCTCCAAAATCCAAATCTACGTACTTAACAGCTTCGTGAGCACCAATTTCGCGGCGTGTTTTATTTAGAAAGTTTAAGGTGCACTCAATGCATCCAAATTCGGCACAAATTGAACATAATTGCTGCAACTCTGTGCCTATAAATTGTAAAGGCTGATGCACTGTGCTTTTATTTCAACGTTTTTGATATTTTAACTATTAATCAACATTGAAATAAAACTACTTTTTACGGATTTTATCGCGTTATATTGATATTTTTAAATTCCCGACGTTTCGGATCCTTTACAGCATCCATGGTCACGGGTGGACTGAGGTGTTGGTCGTCCTAATGTCAAAATTATCAACAGCTACCCTACATTTTGTTGATTATTATTTATAAAATCCGTAAAAAAAAGTAGTTTTATTTCAATGTCTAATATTCGCGTAAGTGTTAGAAACCAGTATATTAATCAACATATTTAGCGAATAAAGCCGGATACAGTCTGCCTCCTGCAAATTATCACCATAAGCCGATATTCGTCCTGCCTTGGACAGGCATCTTCGGCCTTTCTTATGCAGTCACTGTCAGCTGCCTCCCCCAAGTCGTCACTCCACTTGGCCGGCGTGCGTCCTAAACTACGCTTTTCTAGACATTGTCTCCACTCGAGAACTCGTTTGCTCCAGCATTTGTTGAATTTGTATCTTGCACTTCTTCCCAGAGAAATACAATAAGGTAAAATCAGTAAAAAGTTGCTACCAAACATCCTTGCGAATAAGATTGGCCAAACTCCTTGTAGAACTGAATTTCGTCTTGTATTGTTGACCCAAACTACGAAAGACTATTTACGGATTGATTGGTGGACTTTTTGCGCTTTAAATCGCATTTCTTCCTCTTTTCTTTCTTTCAGTGTTTCTGAGCTTAGAAAATTCATACCTACTACTGCGTACCTACTTATTTTGAGCCTATGAAAAATCTTCTGTAAACATACCAACTGTCAATAACTTTACAATCAATCCCACCGCCACTCCTAACTAAATAAGTATGACACGACGCATCTATGAAATCAAACGACAATAAAGATTAGCGTACACTGTCGGCTCGATACTACAAAATGGACGTAACTTTACAAACTACCGAAATGTCACAACAATCTGTTCCGGCTCGCTGCTTCGGGGAACATTCAAAAAAATATCCAGCCAGCAACTTTCAACAGATTAATTCGTCATTTGGAAGGAAACTAGTTTCTCGAATTGGCTTTGCGTTGTTAAAAAAAATTGCG
Source organism: Subacronicta megacephala (assembly GCA_958496365.1). NCBI lineage: Eukaryota > Metazoa > Arthropoda > Insecta > Lepidoptera > Noctuidae > Subacronicta > Subacronicta megacephala. The sequence continues at coordinate 3,086,892 of OY292534.1, forward strand.
GGGCCCAATTTTATAGACTTGCCTTTAGTTCGTGTTCGGTTAGTGTAAAATGGGGTGTGTTGTGTCGAATTTATTTGTTGGGAAGTAATTTTGGTAACACATTTGTGTAATTTCCCTGCAAATATAGCGGGTTGGTGTTGACAAATGATATTTCTTTGCAATTTTCTTAGTACTTAGTACTTAACATTCCATAACGCCTGTATTACCCGGGTAGGTAGGTTAGCAATTCTAAACTCCAAGCTGCAACTGAGAAATTCATAGAAAAATCCAACAAAACTTTGCTTAACCTAGGAATCGAATCGAATCGATCACTCGGCAGTCCAGTAAAGGTTAAGGAAGAATTTTAATATTTACCTTTTTTACGAAGACTGACTGGCTCACACTATTTACAACAATTCAACATTATCTCTATAAGGAAAATGTTGTATTGCGACCTGCTTAGAACATAACCTACATAAAAAATAATCTTAGCTATAAAACTAAGTGTACACTATCTGTATGACGTCAGCCGAGGCCGCCGTATCCCGTATCCCCCTGTCTTTAACACGGTCTCTTGCCCGCTAGAGTCTGTGGGAAATTATCCGGAAAATAGCCGAGATACGCACGCCGCGTAGGTGTAATATTACCCCCTTCCACCCGGCTTTTACGCTCGCCCGTGTTGTATTAAAGGCCTCGCGAGTGTGCGCTAGGCTTTATGTCGACTGTTATTTCTATTTTATATTTTCTTGTTCTAAGTGTTTGTTTCTTGTGACTGAGTACGTAATACAGGAAGTAAAACAGTAAACAAGGCCAAATGCAGTGTTTCTTTAATATTTATCAGGGTGGCTACTATGGCAAGTTTAAGTGACATAATACATACCATATACAGGGTGGAAGGGACCACACAAAAACAGCTGTTCCATACATTTTGACCGTGTAGGTATTGCACTTTTGTATGAAAAAGCTAATTTTTTTACATAACCGACGAAAATTATCTACGCAAGGGGGTTCAGAATCATGTACTGAATTCGTGGTAAGCGGTTCTTCGATGTCCTTCCACCCTGTATTTGAAGAAAAGAAAGAAATTAGATTTAAGTATTTGTCACAGTCAAGGCACAAAAATAACAAAATGAAAAATATAAAGACAACTACTTACCTAGCTAACAAGAGCTAGTAATGTGCGACCCTCATTGCTAGTAAGCTTCCTTAAAAAAAAAGACTCCCTAGAGAGATATATTAGTTTTTCTTCAATAACTATAATATACAGACATCCTATTACAATTTTATTACATGCAGGTTAGTATTGATTGTTTTGTGGCTTACTGAGAAAGATAATAGGTAGTTACTTATCCCAATAACATACAAACGAAATCCCCAATCTAACACCAATCTAACAAAAACAATAACTAGCTACGAAAGTCTTCTGGAAATTGTACAAGACCCTGCAGACGATATCTTGGGGTTGGGGGGAGAGCTAGGGGTGAGTTAGGGGGGGAAGCGAGCAAACTGTGAAGGTGAAGAGATAATTCCTCTTAACTGAGGATAGTTCGGATAAGGAGGTAACACGTTAGAGGAAAAGTGGATTGTGTACTGATACAAACTTTTACTTAACTTACGTACCATCACGATTGTATTCCTCGAAGGGTTAGGCAGAAGTATAGCTAGTGCTTGCTGGGCTAATATCAAAAAATTGGTCCAGTCGTTTTGGAGACTATAGGGAACATACAAACATAAATACATCCATTAAACTTAATCTAAATATAGGTAAGTAGTAGGTATATAAGTAGAGTATAATTAAGATTTAAGTTTGAATATTGTATTTATTTGTTTTAGGCTTTTAGTTTAGGCTCCCATCAACACCCATCCATACAATGACAAGATAAGCTTAAAGTTTTTACTTTGCAGAACGATTGAAACCGCTTATGTATTTATGTACATAAGTATAACATAAAAAATGCATATATGATTTGATATAGACTGCATTAATTGCAGATACTACATAAAGCAGTAGAGAAATAGTGATCATTGAACTGCCAAGTCAAAGCTCTCAAGTTCAAATCATACGCACGCACCTCTGACTTTTCACGCGCTTAAACGGTGAAGGAAAGTATTGGAAGGAAACTGGAAGGCTGAGAGATTTTCCCGGCGGTGTGTGAAGTCTGCCAATTTAGATTAGGCCAGGGTGGTGGACTATAGCCGTCTCATTCTGAGAGGATATTCGTACCAAACAGTGGGACAATATAATGGGTAGATGATTTTAAGTAGCATATGTATAGTGTGCTTATAAATGAGTATGTACTAACGTATTACACAATTTCACAATTCAACGGTTTCACTTAGATAGGTTATAATCTACCGAAAAATAATGCGTTAAATTGTAAGCAGTAAGTTGAGTTCACAATCTATCGACAGTTTACAATCGCTCGAACTAGATTATAATATAACGGTGTTTACAATTTTGCGGTGACTTAATAATAATATAATAATAATATAATATAATTAATATCTCTTTGAAAGCACAAGTATACCGGCCTACCTACTTATATCTTATGATTAAACAATTTCTTCAGTCCACAAATCAGTGATAAACTACAGAAATACCGCCTTTGTTGGAAGCACAAAAGTTTTAATAGAGCCAACCGTTTGTTAACTTAAGAGAAGGCGCCGATGCCATCAACTGAAAGTTTGTAACTCCGGCGAGAAAAGTGAGGACGGGGACAATTATGATAGCGGTCAACAAACAGCTTTGCAAGTTGAAATTTATGAGGAAAATGAGGTGAAGTGTGTTAATTAGCTCTTACTTTTATACCCAATGATGTACTATTATTAGATGCGCCATGTCCTTATATCGAAATGACATTTAAATAATCAGGTCGAGCCACGTAACATTTATTGCATTTGGGTAAGGTTAGTTCAGCATCTGTAGCCCCGCGTTTCCATTCTACAAAACATGTTGCAAACAGCTATCTATCCCACTCATTCTTTGAGAGTTAGATAGATGTTCGCAACATGTTTTGTCGTCAGTGGAAACCCAGGGTAACAAACTTCACAACCACGCCTAATATACGATAGATACATTTAAAAAAACTTAATTAAATTAACCCACAACTGCATCTCAAAGAATTTTCCAACAAAATTCTCGCAGCACGAAATAAACCCACAATTCGCTACATCTCTGCTCACCTCTGTGGCAGATGAATGATACGGTCTCCGAAGGTCGGAGGCGAGGCAACACGCTCCCAATAAGTTGACCACCCTCGAGATCCGATGGACAAAGGCACCATGTTTCTAGTGCGAAGAGTAGATATCGTGCAGATACGACGCTTTTGTGATGCGGAATATTTTCTGGACAATCATTTTGGATTGATATACTTGCTGTGCCCCGCGGTTTCACCCGCTTTGCCCCGCTCCTAAGGATCGTAGCGTGATGGTAGATAGCCTATAGCCTTTCTGATGAATGTGGCTATAATATCCAAAAATAATTTTCAAATACGAGTCAGTAGCAGTTCCATAGATTAGCGCATTTAAATAAACTCTTTAGCTTTATTATAATAAATTTAATTCTAACTGATCCGTTCCCTCTTCATTGGGCGATATAGGCTATGACACTCACAAATAACGTGGCTCTCTAGAACCTACAACCTCACAAACTCACAAAATTTTCCTCTTTATAATATTAAGTATAGATTACTCGTATATAGATATCGGGTGTTCACTAGGACAGGCTTAAATCCAGCAGTGGATGAATATAGGCGTTATAGCCAGTTTCACATAATTTGTGAAATATTGTTAGTCCTAGGACCTCTTTAGACTATCTTGTGTAAATACACATGTCATGACAACATTACAAATGATATAATTATTTCCAATGTTCCAATTTGTTAATTATTTATTTTTCGATCCGGTAACGCAGAACGAGCTCACTGTATCTTGGATTTAAATAGATTGAATTCCGTTTTATCACACTCAACTCAATGACCAATAATATTATTATCAGCCGTGATCGTTCCACTGTAGGGCAAAGGCCTCTCTTTTCTTCTTCCACTCTTCCCAGATAAGAGCTTACAGCATCCAACTCCCCCAGTAAGAGTTAAGGTTATCCCGTTATCTCATTCTGAGTCTACCACAACGTCTTCTAATATTCTGTGGCAACCATCAACGACCAAAGACAATAGAGAACTGGGACCCTAGACAATGTCACATCGTTATAATCAATAACGAAGTTAGATATCCGAAATGTATGGAATTGGCATAACCTTTCGATATGTCACGTGATGAAATTATGTCAAATCCACACATTTCGGATATCTAACTTCGTTATCGATAATGAAGATGTGACATTGTCTAGGGGCCCTGATTCCTATTTTCCATCGTCCGTCGTTGTTTCATCGTCATCCTTTCAGGCCGTCACTATATCGCTTCTACTCCGTATACGTAACACATTCTATGTCTACGTCAGTATACACAAAACGGCGAATTTTCTGCCTCTCACGTATCTATGATATGCACACATACACACGAGGGGGGGGGGGGGGTTGGGGGGTCTCCGCTGACCCGTGGCGCCGCCTCAGATTGTTACGGCCAAAGAAACACTCCCTGGGAATAAAGTAATGGAGTCGCCTCGTGAAATGTTGTTGAAAAGTTTTAATTATTTTTGATTGGTCGCTTTAGTTCAAAATTCAAATAAAGAACAGTAACTGATAGTGATATTGACATACACTTCGCTCAAAATAACTGGGCGCGTCTGAAGTTGTCCCTGCAAGTAGTTTTGCAGGGGTAAAGTTTGTAATAAAAGCTTGGTGACAATAAGGATCAATAAAGGTCGGCTAGGTTAGGATAAATGTTACATTCATGTTTATTTGCCTTCCTAATTTCGATATTTAGGTACTTCGACACGGCTATCTATAGTACTGATGCGATAAACGAAACGATGCCTTATTTCGAACTAAAGAAATGTTATTTTGAAAACCTTTGAAGAAATAATATTAATAAAATTATAAGTAAGTAAGTAAAAAAAGCTGCGTCATCTTTTGTTCGCCAGAAAAGTCTAATTCTATCTAATTATTAAATAAACAATAATTGAGAAATCAACACAACATCGGCACAAGGCCGTAACATTAAGTTCAGTTTCAAACATCGAAGATATAGTGATTTATTAAAGACCTTAAATTATTGTTACTATGCACGTTAACGCGACAAAACTCAATCAGGTGAGCAAAATATTTAATAGTGCACCTAAGCCAACTCCACCCCACCCCTGTCCCACACAGCGCACATTCAAAAGGATCACGAGTTTCTTGCGCCCCGCGCCACTTTCAAACCATATCTTATTTTATATTTTTATTTATCCAGTCTTATTTTTACAGCAACGAAGAGACTGCCCGTTTTATTTGAAACACTCGGCTTTTGAGACATCAGCGTTTCAGAATGATATGAGTTCCAATGATAGGCAACATCAGCTATATATTGGTTTATGGTAAGCTGTTATTGTTATGCTTATGGTATTGTCTTGGGATAACAAAATACGTTTATTTCGTATTTTTTTGCTTATTCTAAGTGTCTTTCGTATGGAGTTGTGCGAAGACATCGTTGGAAGCTTCGATATATTCTTTATATCGTAACCTCTAATACATATTGGCCATAAAATAATATCACCCTTGCAGTAGTGGGTGAAAATCAATCAGATAAATGGTAGGTATATTTCCCGAAATGACGTGGAGGAGATAAGTAGCTCGTTACATCCTGGTCTGAACTGAAAAAGGCATTTTCCCAGTGGGACTAAAGAGGCTTCATATAAACAATTTAAGAGATTATAATAAACTATATAATAGGTATAGCGTAGTGGGACAATAGGACTGCCAATTCAAAGGTCTCGATTTCAAATCAATGACTGTCAACCACCGGTTTTCGAAGTCGTAAGCTTATACTTAATTAGGAAAACATCGTGAGGAAACCTGCAAGCCTGAGTGATTTTCTCGATGGGGTGTGAAGCCTACCAACTTGCACTAAGCCAGGCTCATATATGATAAGGTATTTAGTTGATAGGTGTTGAATTCGTTAAAAATAACTGGCCTATTGTAAAATTTAATGAAATATAAAACGGGCACTGAAAAAATAATTATATCGACAAGTAATACACTTATAAGCGTCATAAGTTTTTGGTGGGGATTGAGAGGGGATACCTTTCATACAAAATTAGTATCTGTATAAAATTTGAATAACATATCGGTTTGTAACGTCATAAGACGCTAGAGAACGCTCTCTGTCTAATATAAAATTAATATAGGTAGCTACTTATAACTTCCTTCTCTTTGAACCGATTTTCATTTTGTTTTATTGATCGACTCTTTTCATGGTAATACATGTTATAAGACCATAAAAATTACAACATTAACTCACGACCTAAAAACGCCTCTCCACTATTTCTAATTTATTTAAAGTTTTGCTCGCCTCCGTTTTTAGATGCATATTAAACGTCCGCTGACTTAAAGCAACAGATATCGCTGCATCTAGGTTGTAGGTAATTAAAAATAGTTTTTAAAATTACGGGTTTTAGCGTATAAATTATACGAATTTTCTTAATTTTTATAAAACAATACCGCGTGGACGGACATTGGTGGGGGCCGGCACACTGGGCATGTTACCCTAGCCAACGAGTCTAGCAAAACAATAAATTCAGTACGTTCATAGGTATTCGTGTTAAGTAAAACTAGTAGGTTATGTTTGGTGACATTACTCAACGTCGCGCGCACCAGTACAGTCGCGAACAGCCGACGGACAACGAATTAATGTGTTCACTTATACCTCATTACGTTTACCAGCGAGTTGGAGGGGCTACTGGCCTCTCATCCTTTGAGGATAAGCTCCGCTATTTCTGGTTAGTCAGTGAATGGGAGCACTCATCGCGAACCATGTCTCTTGAAAGCATAAAGAGATTCTTCTACCGAGGAATTGTCTTTTTTTCATGTCGTCGTTAGCGTCGGTAGCCTAATGGCTAGGGTCCGAGCTAGGGTCCAACCATAGGATCGCAAGTCCGACACTTGCGATCATATGGTTGCCGGTTCGAACCCCACCCATTGCACTACCGACGTGAACCCACTCGTAACACAAGCATTTAGCTTAGCACGAGGGGTTAACAAGAATACTAGCAATGTGTGACCCACATCGCTAGTAAGCTTTTTTTAATAAAAAATATCCTGTTTTGTGTCTTAATGCTGGGCAAAGGAGTCTCCTAATTTAGTCCAGAATATAATAGTCTGGGCATCTTCATATCACGTTGGCAGAAAACGATCGAAATTATCTCGCCGATGTCTCCTTTACAAACGTCTTCCACGATTAGTATTGCGTGACCCACTCGGTAGCTATCCTACCCACCACTCCAAAACATATTTTATTTACTAATAAGTATCTTAACCCTCAAAAAATCCCCTGAAAACCTAACGCGACACCCAATTCAGAAAACAAAGACCCAAACACGTCCCATGATTTATTACTGTACTAAGAATGTGGTTTATCGAAAATTCCCAATACAATAGGAAGGGGGGAGGGGGGGCAGGCAGAGGCGCTGCTCGCGGCGCCTGCAGCCGCGCCCGAGATAAGCGTGGCGACGCCCGTCCTATGAAATTATAGCACCCCTCCACCTGGCTCGGGGTGCAGTATGGGTGTTGGGAAAATAATATCTGATTAAACTGGGAAATCAACTTATCCGTAGTTAAGTAATGATAACGCTGATCAATCGATTTGCAAGGTTAAATTGCGTTTGCCACGATCATTTTATGGATAGGTGATTCATCACACATCGTGATGACCTCCCCGTGCCTCAGAGAGCAAGGAAAGTCATTGGTCCCGGAAACGATACGAACTTATGGCAATTATTGACAGCCTGCCAAATATGTTTAAGATATCAATGTAGCCCAGAAATTAAGTTGCCAAGGTCTGGTACCTGTACTTGTGACCTTCGTGTATTACTACGGAAGTGTAAAATACAGACATTTAGCCGCATCTGTACGCTAACCCGAAAAATAAGTTTGTCTAAGTTCTCTCACGGAGTAGTCTATTAATTTTAAGTTGTCACACTTGAAATTCATACCAACACTGTTTTCTGTTATTTTACATTTAAAGGAATTGTGATGATTCTTGTTAAAATATCTCTCTACTTAAACTTTAAGGTTATATTAAAAACAACAAACAAAATTATTAAACGAAAAAAATATTCCCAAACAATTACCCACTTGCTCCATTACGTCACCCCGAGCCTCGAGAGGGTGTTGGGGTCGAGCTCTCCTTCGGGCCATTTGTCAGTGACAGGACGTCGCACGGAGGCAGAGGGGGTCTGGGGTCACCTCCCCCCTCCTCCCAGATTCCTCCGCGCTTGCGGCTTCTGCACGCGACTGTACGAACGTGTTAGCCTTAAATTACACCAAATGGGTTTAAATTAAACCGAATGTTCTGTCTATTACAAACGTAGCTGTTTGGCCGTTGAAACGTGAAGTTTCTTGCAAGTAACTAATTATAAGACATAATGTATAATTTATTGGTATTTTCTGCTGGAGCACACAATGCACATATTGAATCCAGAAAGTGGTTGAAGAAAATGTAAAAATAACATACCACCACCCCTGTATTCCCTGAAGGGTTACGCAGAGGTGTACTAAATTACACCCACAGTTTACCGGTAAGTATGTTTAAGTCCCATGCATAAGGGGGCGCGCCTATTTCCATTCCAGACTCCGAGCAGCTAATGAGAATTTCATGGAAAAACCCAATAACACTGTTCGACCTGGGGATTGAACCCAGGACCTCTAGCATAGCAGTCGCGCTTAGGACCACTAGACTAATGAGGTAGTTTTTTTTACTTAGGTACTTACCTATTTATTCAAATACACACATAGAACCAAAGCGTTGTATTGTTAAAATAAAATAGGTAGGTATGTCAATGGTAAATACTAAATGGAAAAAAAAAACAAAATAAAAAAAACAATATTATTTAGTATAGGTACCTACTCACTTACAACTCTTATCTGACCACTAAGTAGGTATCATTCATGCTCACACAAAATGTGAAACACTCGTAAAATCTATCTCCAAATTCTATTGTTCCATAGATAGATAAACTCCTTTTACAATTCCAGGTCAAGCAAGCAACTACTCAGCTAATGCTTTCAATAAAATCAATACCTACGTAATATAATATTTCTAAGTTAAGTATAAGTTTAAGCGATAAACTTTTAAAAGCAGTTAAGTACTTACACAAACTATTAGCTAAATCCATTTAAACTTGTGACCTACTTATGTTACACATTCTTGTGACATCACTAAGTACAGCTTATGACGTAACCAATTTAAGCTGATGGAAACTTCAGGCGAATTTTATCTTATATTTGCCCCAAAAAATAACATAACATACCATCACGCCTGTATTCCCCGAAGGATTAGGCAGAGGTGTACTAATGTACACCCACATTTCGCCGGTATGTTTAGGTCCCATGTAATAGGGGGCGAGCCTATTGCCATTCACCGGGCACAAATCCAGACTCCGAGCTGCTACTGAGAATTTCATAGAAAAACTCAATAACACTTTGCTCGACCTGGGGATCGAACCCAATACCTCTAGCGTAGCAGTCGCGATTGGGACCACTAGACCAACGAGGCTAACGACATATGATTAGAATTTTATGTTTTGAATTTGAGAATTGCCTTTATATACTGAAAGAGGTTTGTCCGCAGCTTCGCCCATATTCGCTCCCAGTTATACCAAGGTATTATAAATATTATAAGTAGCTTTCTAATGTGAGAATTATTCGAATCGGTTCAGTAGCTTCAGAGTATATCGATTACAAATAAACTAATCTTTCCTCTTCTGTTTAGATACACCAGACGCTATGACCACTAAGCCACCGCGAGTACAACACGCCAGGTTGAAATTTTCCTCCACATTTTGAGTTTACGTCTTTTAGATCATTGACGTCAGTGATATGTGTTGGCATAAAAAAATACAAAAAGATACTAACACTTACGCGAATATTAGACATTGAAATTAAACTAAGTACTTTTTACGGATTTTATCGCGTTATATTGATATTTTTAATCCCCGACGTTTCGGATCCTTTACAGCATCCATGGTACGGGTGGACTCAATATAACGTGATAAAATCCGTAAAAAGAAGTTTTATTTCAATACAAAAAGGTGATCTTTCCTCTTTATGATATTAGGATAGACTAGCTTTTTTGCCCGCAACTTCGTCAGCGTGTACTTCAGAATTAGGTCCAATCTGGATATAAAGTATCCTAAGGGCTAGTCGGAGGCTAATTTGATATTATTATTTTTTAGTACATTTCTCCATATATGTATACTTATCTATGTATTTGTTGATGGACTTAATGTATTAATTAAGTTATTTGTGACTTTAACAGGTCCACCTTCTGCAGCCTCTGTAAGCCGTCACGTGACGGCACGTCTTGTCTTCTTCTTTTAGACCGGCGATGGATTCGGATCAATCGATCCCCTACCATTTCACCACAAGCCCCATAGCAATAAAACACCCCAAATAAGCAGTAACAGCACTTAACCCAACACTGCTACATATATTGTACGAAATTACTTGCACAAGAAAGTATCCACTTCCCTTCGGTTTATTCAAACTGCGTCGTTACTTCGCCTACTCTGTCCACCTAATATTGACGTTCGAGTGCCTTCCGCATTACTTACACATATGCACACCAACACATCCTTAATACATCACCATAAAAGCGATTTTCCTTTACCTAGTTATCGAATTACCTTTGCAAGAAAACAAATTTATCATGCATTAGCCTTAGACTTTATTACAGTTATATAAATATTATTTTTGCGTGGCACTTTTCAATATGTAACTAGATTAGATTGCAAGAAAACAAATTAGATTTGCGTACATTTTGGACTTTGTGCGAGAGGCGTAAGGGTGGTTTTCGTATAAATTGTTAACGGAATTATGTTTGTAAATGTTATATACGTACAGATAGAATCAGAGTATGTCTGCAAGTGTCAACTGCCTAACGTATTGCAAGGGGGCTAGTGATTGTTCATTTATTCCTGTTTTGATTTAGAAATAGATGTCTGGTGTACTTAGAAATATAGATGCATTCATTGCTGAATGAAGATTGTGTATAAAGGAAAATTATGAACACTGAAATATTGTTTTAATAGATTTCTCTGACCATTTTGAGGTTATAACTCACAATCGGCTTAGTCTACGATCGGAAACGAAGCCAGAAATCAAAACTTAGATAATACAAATAGTACTTAAGTAGTACCGACAAACTAAAAAGGAACTTACGTTACCTGCAATATTTTTCATCTGTGATTCCATTCCCAATGCATTTGGAATTTCCCAAAAACTCCAGTCTCAGTGCTCAAACACCTATGTTGTGCAAAATTTTATACTTGAAAAGCCATGTGTTTCCAAATACTTACCTAAGTACCTACCTATCATTTTTTAGGAGGGAAACCAAATAAACTTACCTAATAGCAAGATGACAACATTCCAATAATATTACTTTTCGAAAATCGAACACCCAACATGGAGGTTTACAATAATAAAGTTACATTTATTTTTCAAAATCGAACGTCTACAATGAAAATTCCTCAAGAAAAATCCACAAAAATAATGGTAGCATCCTAAATTCCAAGACGTACGTGTAAGTCACTGCCCAGGCGGGGATAAAGGGCCATCACAAAGGCCCATCCGGGGGGGTGGGGGCGCCCCGAGGGGATCAATTTCAGCGGGTGCCTGTAGTGTAATCGCCTTAGTGGACTTTAGTGTCGTTATGTGGCCTGGCTGTAGGCTTAGCTTTATGTGTGATTGTGTGTAGGTATGTGTGTGTAAGGGTGTGTGTTTTCACGCGAATTATGAGTCTTTGTTCGACGAAGTTTGCTTTTGTTTTAGGTTAGGTGTATTAGTGGGGTTGTTTTGAGGGTAAACTTTTCCTAAATCTTTCTGGTAAGTTGTTTATTAGCTAGGTTAACTTATAGATACATATATATAGATATATATTGTGGACACTTACCGGACTTATTCATACAATTATAAAACGTCTAATAATCCTGTTAGAAGTTGTCTTGACATTGACACGTGATGTTTTGCAACAGAGAAAAGAAGACAACACATTATACATTTAGGTATTGGACGTTTTATTTTTTTATGAATTAACGGCAAAGGTAAAATCGATCATTTTTGTACGTAGGTAGGTACCTACCTACATATTTAAAAAAAAATGTTAGCACCGGTAAACGTAGCATAAACTCCTATAGGTAGATATCATATATTAGGTAAGTAGATATATGAACAGTTCATCTACAGGTGAAGTTAGCGGCATCTACTAACTGAAACGTTAAACCTTACCTATGATTATTTTCTTATATTAGTATATTCGTTCGTTTCCAACTCAGCCTCCACAAACAAAACATCACGACACAGAAACATTAATTTATAAATAGAAATCCGCAGAAGTCGCGACTTGCGACTGCGATTAATCTCGGCCGCACGTATCGCCGTCCGTATCCGTCGCGTCGTCGTGTCGTCATGTCGTGTCGCTCGCGTTACGCGGAACACTCCAAATACATCACGCCATCTTGATTAGCAGGGCTGGCGAGATGGATGATTGTAGAAATTTATGAAGAAACGTTTCGTTCAGTTCACATACCAACACGCCTGTATTCCCGGAACTCTTAGGCAGAAGTGTACTAATGAACCACATTTCGCCGTTATGTTTAGGTCCCATGTAATAGGGGGCGAGCCTATTGCCATTAACCGGGCACAGATCCTCTCGCTTTTTCTTAAATATGAAATGAAATGAAATGATGAAATGAAATGATATTTATTTCTGTAAAAAGATCTTTTGAAGACACTTTTACAAGTCGTTTTCTTTTACATATTTCTTTTTTTAAACTAGATGGCGCCGACATTTCCTATCTGACGACCTCTGAGAAGAAATGTCGAAACAAACTCAGAGAATCATGGTCTCTTTTAAAGTCCAGACAATAGTTATATCATAGGTATGCGAGTTTTACAATGTAGGGCAAAATCTGAACAGGCCTTTTGAAGAAAGAGCCATAACAGCTTTGAGTTGACCTGTCCTAACTGACGGCACGCATACATCAGTCCTATACGCATCCATCAGACAATAGTTATATCATAGGTATGCTCGGCAACGTATCTTCTTCCTTTTGTTTCGCAGATGGCTATGGGCGGCGATAACGAAGTACCTACCTACTTACCATCAGGTGACTCATTGCCGAGTTATCCCTTAAAAAAAAATATTTTATTTTATTTTATTGCAAATTGATCGTCTTCGTACCTAGGTATATCACATTCTAGGTAGATAATGAAACACTTTAAAGTGGATTGTGTCGCCATGAGAAATGTATAGAAAACCTCAATAACACTGCTCACACACCCTATGTGAAATAGTTTGAGCATACACAGATAAATGTGTTAGTATCAAATCTCTCACATCTGTCGTGTCCATCTCGGTAATAAATAGGCACTAGAGCGAGTGTTCCGCTCGAAATCGCGCGGCATCGCGACGCATCGCATCACGCTTCGTGTATAAAGGTACCTTTATGATTCCTATAAATGACAGTATATTTAAAGCTAAAGCGTCAGCCTTAAGCACCAAATATTAGTTTTTTCGCAATTGCATATCTAGATATATCACGTTTTAGGATCATGGCAGTAAGAATTGCGACATCAATTATAATGTATTCACAACTAATTACACACGGCTACACATCAAGCTATACAAAACCACTGTAGACTGACCTCCTATTGTAAAGGTTTCCTGCACAATTCAAGCCCAACATATACTGGTTTTGTATAGTTTGATGTTAACTTTTGCTTTATACTCTTCACTTGATTCTAATTTCAAAACTTTGTATTGGACTATTTCTTTATGTGACACATCAGGTCATCAGTTGTTTGGACCGTTTTCGGTCGCAATAGAGTCGATTTTTGTAGAGCATCTATAAGTATAGCTTGACGTGTTATGAAGTGTACAGCCTTTATCTGTTCGACACAGTTATCTTCAATAATCAACACCTAGCGAATGGTGTGAAGGGACAGTCCACCAATCAGAGGCTCGCATGACGGCCCTTAACGCCGGAGGCGCGAAACTCGACACCTTTTTGGAACGCATTCAAAAATTAACCCAAGTACACCCGTTTCTTTATTTGAATATGATCTTTTAGCATTCAACAATAAGGTTGGAATTAGCTTGTGTATATAGGTGTGAAAATTGACGCCTTTAGTCAAACTATAAACACTGTTACCTACTGGTGAACTTTATTGCATTCACACTAGGGCTATTTTCGATTGTATTTAACATGTATTGTTTAAGGGATAGATACGACGCATGTGATTTTGAACCATGCATGGTTTACAGAAGGCGTATATTGGTTTGGGAGTGCAGGTGTTAAATTTAACACCTAGAGTGCTATTTGTGGATGCAACGGCAGTTTCCTATTGGTTGGCTCGGGATATTTGAAACACGATAGATAATCTGTGCCGATGGTTTTGTATAGGTACTGAACACTAGTCATAACGTTTGAGTAGGTAGGTATATTGATTTCTTGTATCAAGTTTTTTTATGTTAGGTAAGACGCTTCATCGTTAGGTTAGTCCTAAATATTGAAATATTTAGGTAATGAATTATATTTTTTTAATGCGAACATTACCAAAATAATTTCACTCGTAGGTGCACAGTATAAGTAATTATTTATTTTATTAATCCCATGCGTTTACATTATCAGTCTTCAAAGAACTTAATTACTTAATTACAAAGAACTTTAAAAAAAATAATTACCTATAGGTACCTATAAAAAAATTCTAATTTTAATTCCAAATTCAAAAAAGGCATCAGTTATGAGCGAGGTGCGTTGCCAACATAACAAATTTTAAGATACAAATTTTACCGCCATCCCCATCGCCACGACATCGCACTGACAAAGGTTTATTTTTTAATTTTCCCACATCATGGCGGCAACAGCATCAAATACTTATCTACTTCCAGCTATCGTTTTACAACGATGTTTGATGTGGGTGGGATGTAACCAATAAAACGGATTCATTACAAATCGGATAGTTTAGAAGTTTTTTAACAGAAATATTTTCATCGATTTATTTTTTTTATTAGATAAGTACATTTATTAATTGTTTAATTGATTTATTCAAGTAGTTTACGAGGCGAGACACTAACTGACTGAGCCTGAGGCTCGCCGAATGGATCTTGGATAAAGACCCTAATCTTTTCTCGGTAACATGTGCAAAATGGAATAAGTATCCTACTTAACTAGGTATATTTCATGTCACATATCTCGTGCCAACACTATGTCATGTGCTATGGCTGAAGACGACATAATAAAAATTATGTCACGGCAAAGATTTGTCGAAAAGAATTCAGCCAGCAATCTATACTACGACGTAGAACAACTCTAGTTTTTTGGTCATTTTCCTTTCGAATTTCGAACCCTTATTTCTAAATAATTATGGCTATAGGTAAATATTTCCCATTCTTAGTTTAAATTTCGAACACTAAATGTTTTGGTCAAGGAAATAAAATTGTGTTGGTCATAGACAAATATTTCTCATTCTCTATGAATTTCCTAGTTGATCATCCCACACTTTCATCTAGCAGGCGCCTACCTAGAGATATACTTATGAACCTACATTAAAATGTGATTGTACGTAGTGTTGCGCGTCTGTCGTATAAATAATGTAACGCGGTCGGAACGCGCCTCTCGCTGCGGTCTAGGCGCCGCGCGGCGAACAGAGCCAATGGAGTCGTCATTACCGAGACAAAAAAAATGGGATGAATAAACCACTTTGCATGCAAGAGTTAAGCGGCGGTAGCCTTATGACTGGGGCGTTGGATTTGTGATCATGTGGTTGCCGGTTCGAAACCCACCGATTGCACTACCGACATTAACCCCCTCGTAATTAGCATTTAGCTAAGCCCGTGAAGAATACCTACTAGCAATGTGTGGCCCATAGGTATTGCTAGTAATCTTTAAAAAAAATGTTTTATCTTAATCTTGCATTAGACTTGCACTTTGTTAATTACGTCATCATCATAAATTTTCTCTAAAGTTGGAAAAACTTTTAAAACAAATTGCATCAGCATCATCATGAAAGTATTGTATGCGTTCTTTCTCTTTAAGGAATGTGAGCTGCGGTTCTGATATAAGTAGGTCCTACCAACCTTTTGTCGTCATAGTGTTATGAGTATTCTGTGTTATGAACCGTCTGGAGTTTGGATTCGTACCTACCTAGTAAAGGGCAATAGATTTGCCCTTTGGATGGGGCCTACTATAGTTCACAGTTTGTCGTCTTCAGTCAATTTAATTGTGTGTCTACAAGCCCTGATATCACGGTGGAGGACATACCTAGATACCTACTTGTTTTTTTTTTTTTTTTTTTTTATAAAAAGCTTACTAGCAATGTGGTTCACACATTACTAGTATTCTTGTTAACCCCTCGTGCTAAGCTAAATGCTTGTGTTACGAGTGGGTTCACGTCGGTAGTGCAATGGGTGGGGTTCGAACCGGCAACCACATGATCGCAAGTCCGACGCACTAGCCATTAGGCTACCGCCGCTTTAAAAAAAATAAATTAAATAAATCGAGACAACTCCACGCGCCCTGTGCCACAGCTTGGGTGGCGCCGGCCGCTATAAAATTCGGACAGCGGCGCGGAATCCCACAGATTCCAACTTAATATTAATTGTCGATCGACTAACCTCAACACTCCCCCCTCCCTAGTGCCACTTAATAGTAACGCACAGAAAACCCATTGCTACACACGAACGATGGTTCAAAAGTCACAGTTGTTCTAGAATTAATTTTCGTAAATGCACAGGAGCTCAATGCTCTAAATACTTATAGATCAAATACTTAGCACAGATATTTCTGCACTAGCCCTTTTGGGGCATACTGGCGAGGCGTATTGGTAGATTCTTACCTATGTATTCTTTTGTTCCTACACACATAAAATATACCTAGTATTACCTAAAACATTTATTTATTTATTTTACAGCTTAAACTAACATCTAAGAAAGTAACTCGATATTACTTATTCATATATTATTTTTTTCCGAGTGATCCTTCTGATTTTTTAAATCTATGTTGACGCCCCCTCCTGCCTCCCACGCCAGACATGAGAAAAACGTTAACGAATTTTTGATTCTTATTTCAAAGATATGACAGATATTTTTTTTAAGTTGGCTCTATAGATTAATATCGTGGATTTTCATTCGATTCTTTGAAAATATTAATAAACATGTTCTAATCTGGATTTTTATTTGATCGGAATGGTCTTTTAACAAATAAGATAATATTATATTATTGTAACTACATACAATAAACCGCTTCGAGATAAGATCAGACAAGTAAGTAAATTTTTAATAAGCCTACTTTTTCTTTTATTGCAAGTCTGAGTTTAAAAAAAAATCGTTTAGGTGGCAGCTGTTGCTTAACGTGTAAGCGGTGGTAGTCTAGTGATATGACTATTTAACTCCCAAGTTGAAGGTTTCGAGTTCGAATCCAAGGCACGCACCTCTGAACTTTCGTAATCATCTGCATATTAATAATTAATTAATTATGACAAAAAAAAACTGTGAGGGAACCTGCATGCTAAAGAGATTTTCTCGACGGCGTGTGGAGACTGCCAATCCGCTATACTGGCGAGGTGGGCTATTGGCTATAACCTAACTCCTCTTGCTGTGAGAGGAGGCCCGTGTCTATAAGTGGGACAATAGGTGGGTTGATGATGATGATGTCAATAATTAAACCAAAAATGATCCCAGCTGTCAATTCAATTTTAATATTTGGATAAATGAATTGCATAGTAGGTGATCAATTCTTTACCTAATTAAAAATGCCTTAACTTAACAATGAGGCCTTTAAGACTATTGGTACTTACACCTACAGACTGTTGAAGTTTAGATGGAAAATACTTAACATAAAGGTATGGTAGGTATAATTAATGATTAAACGAACTTACCCAAGTGAAGTTCTATCATAATTATACGAAGTGCTTCGTCCGAAGAGATTAGTAACCTGAAATAAAGCTTTATAATACATGTAGTATCGCCTAAGATGCTACCACTCACCACTAAGTTGAGAATAGACAATTTTTATTTTTTATCTGTTCCTTCCGGTGCTCTTGTCTATCATTTAGTTTAGAGTTGTGTTGTGATATTACCAGAACACTTCTGGGTCAGGCCTAGTGGCTCTGTTGGGTTGGGAGGGTGTTACTAATCTCTTCGGACGAAGCACTTCGTATAATTATGATAGAACTTCACTTGGGTAAGTTCGTTTAATCATTAATTATACTTATGCTTCGTCCTCGAGATTAGTAACCTGAAATAAAGCTTTATAATACATGTAGACTTTGAGAGCAGGTTCTGGTAATATCATTTTGTATAAGAAAATAATTAAATAATAGTCATTGTTTTTCAGAATCAACAATGTTATATTAGTGAGTTGTTATTGTGGGTACAACACTAATTCTTATGCTTAGATCACAAGATAGTTTTACTTATCATGGTTAACTTATCATAATTCTTATCTATAATTATTTTTATCTTATAGTCATAAAAGGCTTTTAATAATCAATAAAGTATTGTAAAATAGGTAAACCTAAACATTACAATTATATGTTAAATACTATACTGGTATTTTGTTTTATTTAGACAAATTGAGTAACTTGTATAGCTTAAAGGTACAATGGGAAAAGTATTTTAGTACTTAGGATTATAATTATCTGTAAATTGGCAGATATATGGATTCAATTCTGTGAGCGGTCTTATTGACTGTTTTATTCTCTAAGAGGTCTCCTGTTAGCTTATCTTTGGCTCTAGGTATATATATGGATGTACAATCTATTAAGGTTTTCCCTTTCTTATATCATAATATAATTATAATTTTTGGCTTCTTCTTTTTCTTAATCATATATAATCACAGTATTTTTAATACTTTAATGCTAATCAGTTCTGTTTTTTTTTTTTTTTTTTTCAATTATTATGTTACTTGTTAACAGTAGCTTATTCACTAATCAGTCTCGATCAAGTATTGACCTTGCAAATGCTGTGTGGTCATTATTTGTTATTGGCCGGTTATAAAATTTAGCAAATGTGCTTGAGTTGCCACTCCAGCCGGCAGTTTTTTTAATCTGATCTATAGTTACACCTAACTTGAGGGCTTTTGAAGTAGCTGCATGGCGTGTGCTATGCGCTGAGAACAGTGATATGTCAATGCCACACCTTTGTAGGGTATTTTTTATCCAATGGCTGAGAGTCTGGCTTGTCACTATATTATAGGGCTTTTTGGCGCTGATAAATAATTTTTTATGTTTGCGGTAGACCGCAGTTTTTTCTATATAGTCTGTCAAAGTTTTTGCTGGGCATATTGCTGGCTTATTCTGGAAGAAAGGAAGGATGAGGACCGGTTGGTTGGTACCTAATCTGGAGGTTTTTATTAAGTATGGGATTTTTATAGATATTTTTGAAGGATGTATTTCAATATTTTCAATGTTTATTTGTGATAGGGTTTGGACCCTATGTGCGGTCGTGAGAGCGAGGAGAGTAACACATTTTTTGGACAGGTCTTCAAGGGTCAAACTATTGTTTGGGTACCAGGCTTCTAGAGTTTCTAAAACCTGGTTTGTGTCCCAAGTGATATTGTATTTCGGAGTGGGTGGTCGAAGTCGAAATACTCCCTTAAAGAATCTTTTTAATCTGTCGTCTGAGGATTTTTTAGCGCCTATAATTAGTGACAGTGCTGCTCTATGTGTATTAAGGGTTCCATATTGGTTACCTGATTCGAATAAGGTTGTTAGGAAGTATATCACCGTTGGTACTGATGCTTCGTAGATGTCCACATTGTTCTTGGTGCAGAAATTGTACCAGTTTTTTAGGCAGGTGTCGTATTGTTTGTATGAATTTTCTGATAGTGATGCCAGCATTATGTTAACGGATGACGGTGGTACACTTCGTCGTACTAGCGCTGTCCGCACAAGACTCCGGCAACCAGGGTAAGGTTCTTGTGTATTTTCCTTTCGCTGTAATGAGATACATTAATATTTTTATTAGGTTTGAGTATTATCATCTCCGAGATGAGGAGTTCTTTGAATAAGGGGAACCACGGTTGGGTTGGCCACAGCGGGACAACCATGATGCCTTTGGCTTTTTCTGTTATAATTTTCCTTAGTGTTTTTAGAATAATTGAGAAAGGGGGGAAAGCGTAGAAGAAAAATGGTGACCACGTTATTGTGAATGCATCAATTGTGAGGGCGTCAGGGTCGTTATGCCATGATATATACTTGTCGCATTTCTTGTTGATGCGACTGGCGAATAGGTCTAGTTCTGGTGTGCCCAACTTATACTTCAAGAGGTTGAATGCCTCTTCCTTGAGTTCCCATTCTATGTCTGGGTGTGTTCGGCGCGATTCTGCGTCAGCTATTCTATTTTCTGATGATTTTATATATGAGGCGAAAACGAAGATTTTTCTTTGTTCGCACCATTGCCATATATTCCTAGCTATGTCTGAGAGATGAGGATACTGGATGCCCCCCATTCGGTTTATATATGAGATGGCAGTAGTGTTATCTATGCGCAATAGAACTTGGCAATTTTTAAGTGTTTTACCGAATGTTTTTATGGCAAAAAAAGCTGCTAATAATTCGAGGTAGTTTATATGACATTTACGTTCCTCGTCCGACCACTGACCACTTGCTGTCTCTTCTCCACAGGCGGCGCCCCATCCCGTGGTTGAGGCGTCAGAGAAAATTTCGGTTATGTAATTGTAATCTTTAATTTTGTTATTTGAATGTTGGATGTTGCGTAGCCACCATTCCAAGTCTGGTTTTATGGTTGCTGGGATAGACATGTATTTGTCGTAATCATCGTGGCCTTGAAGTGCTAAGAATTTACAACGTTCTAGGTGTTTGGTGTATAGCCAACCATATTCCACGGCATGACATGCTGAGGTCAGAAGTCCGACAAGGCGCGCAAATTCTCTGATTTGGCATTGAGACAGATTTATGAATCTTTGTAGTTCACTTTTGATAAGTTCTATTTTTTGATTTGGTAGTCTGACATGCATTTTTTTTGCATCAATCAGGTATCCTAAAAATTTACAGACATTAGAGGGAATGGAGAGACTCTTCTCTTCATTGACAAAGAAACCTAAACTGGTTAATAACTTTTTTGTGTTATCTATGTTTTCCCTGCACCTGTTATATGAATTTCCAAATAATAATATGTCATCGAGATATATGGTTGATGAATATCCACAGGATCTGAGTAATTTTATGACTGGCTTCATGGTTTTTGTAAAGACATAGGGGGCAGTGTTAAGCCCAAATGGTAACACATTGAACTCATATAATCTTTCATGAAAGAATCTAAGGTACTTGCGTGAGCTTTCATGTATTTTTATGAAAAAATATGCATCTTTTAGGTCTATTGTGGCCATGAAGCAGTCCTGTGATACAATTTTTATTGCTGTGCGTAAGTCTTCCAATTTAAAGTGATTTGTCTTTATGAACTGGTTTAAGTTTTTTAGGTTAAGAATAAAGCGCATATCGCCATTTGGTTTTGGTCTTAAAAATACACTTGATACAAACTGTCCCTTGCAGGGTTGGCATTCGGATATGGCACCAATTGCCTTAAGGTTAGTAATAGCTCTTTTAAAGTGAGCTTGGTTAGTTGGTGTGTGCTTACGTATTGCTGGTGGTGATGACTGGACTACTGGCCGGGAAAATTCAATTTTGTAGCCATTGATCCATGATAACACAGTCCTGTCCTCTGTGAGGAGTGACCATTGTTTATAAAAATGTGATAGGCGGCCAGCATATCTTACCGGGTTTAGCGGCGGCGGGTCTGCTTCTGATGATATGTGGATGTTCTCGAGGATCTGTAGTGCTGATTGCGGCGAGAGACAGGCTCCTTGCTCCCTTGTTGTCGTTGTGGGGCCGGCGGCCTGCGCGCCGGGGGAGCTTTCCAGTTTAAATTTCCTTGTTTTTGCATAGGAGTCTTTTGTTTCTTCATGTTATTGTTGTTGCTATTAGGGACTTTTATTTCTGCACCTGATTTTGATATTGCTTTTGCGGCTTTCAGCGTTTCAGTTAGGTTTTCTCCAAATAGGTATTTGTCTATTTTTGTGTTATGGATTTGGTCCTTGATTTCTTTTTTCAATGTGCCACAGCTATATTTGCGTCTTGTTATGGAATCTCGCAT
Organism: Subacronicta megacephala; assembly: GCA_958496365.1. Classification (NCBI taxonomy): domain Eukaryota; kingdom Metazoa; phylum Arthropoda; class Insecta; order Lepidoptera; family Noctuidae; genus Subacronicta; species Subacronicta megacephala. The sequence continues at coordinate 3,109,140 of OY292534.1, forward strand.
GTCGCAGAGTATGCGACTGGCGTCCATTAGTTTCTTCAATAGATCCTTGTTTTGATCTTTGGAGGTGAGCATGTCTGAAATTGCTGAGCTTAGGCAAGATATTGCACTAGTGAGTAGCTTTTGCCTTGCTTCAATAGCCTTATCTCTGTTGACTAGGGCTTCTGGAAGGGCTGCTTTAATTTCACTGTTCAACAGTGGTGCGCCTAAGCGGGTAGCGTTTGATGGGCATGTATATTGTAGCAGAAGCTCTTTTCGGAGTTCTCTATTAAGTCCAGAGATTGAGATGTGTTCTAGGCGGTTTGCCAAATCTTTGTGTATTTCTTTTCCTTGCTCATTTATTTTTGATGGATCCTCTCCGAGTATCTCTAATATATCTTTGCTCAGTTCATCGCATTCGCAAGTTTCTTCTAAATTCTGGATGTTTGTGTTTTCCTTGTTCTCCAAAGTGACTGAGCATTCTGGGGGGTTCTCTATTATGTGGCCTTGCTCTTCAATGTCTTCCAAGCTTGCCCCTGGAATAATTTTTAAGAATCATTACTAGGTATATTGTGGTAGGATATGAATTAACACTGCCCAGTGTGTATGTAATTTTTGGGCTTAATTTTGTAAAATTTCCAAGAAATTGAACAAGACCCATGACTTTGAGTGTTGTTGGGGCGTTCCCCCGATATGCTCGAAAGCATTTTGTGTTAATGCGTGAGACAGTCCCTTTTGACTACTCGAATTGCATTTGGTAGGATAACATTGACTTAGTTTATACTAAAATCAATAATCGGACGCCATTGGCGAGTTTTTGTAGGTTAAGTACCTATGCACGTTTAGCATGCGTTGAGACAGCCCAAATCGACAGCTCGAGTTTGCATTGCTTGGTGCTTAGAACATCCTTGGTATGTAATTACCTGGTTGGTGATCTGATTGAGGTGTAGAAGCTCCTGATGATTGTAGCTCGGACGAGTCCCGACGTGCTCGGCTTAGTTTCTTCTCCAGTTTCTTGATTTTTCTGGTAATGTTTTCGAAATCATCCTGATTGCGTTTACGCTTGGGCATTTTCGAACACTGATGCTAATAATTTCACTTGAAAAAGGTTGAAAAATCAAGAAACGTGGTGAGCGGTGACGCACAAAAAAAGCGAATGATAGACAAGAGCACCGGAAGGAACAGATAAAAAATAAAAATTGTCTATTCTCAACTTAGTGGTGAGTGGTAGCATCTTAGGCGATACTACATGTATTATAAAGCTTTATTTCAGGTTACTAATCTCGAGGACGAAGCATAAGTATAAATAGCTAGTGTAGTGATAGCCTAGTGATATGACCATTGGACTGCCAAGTCAAATGCCTGCACCTCTGACTTTTCGAAGTCATGTGCGTATTAATAATTAATTATCACGCGCTTAAACGGTGAAGGAAAACATCGTGAGGAAACCTGCACGCCTGAGAGATTTTCTTGACGGCGTGTGAAGTCTGCCAACCCGCAGTAGGCTAGCGTGGCGGACTATAGCCTAATCCCTCTCGTACTGAGAAGATACCCGTGCCCAGCAGTGGGACAATGTAATGGGTTGATGATGATGATGAGGTATAAATAAATTGACTTCCTATTAATTGTTACCTATATATCGATTCCATTTACAGGTATTAGACAAATTATTTTTGAACACACAGTAATTGTTGAAATAGCCAATTTAGCCTAAATGCATTTATTAATGACACATTTTTTTAAGGGTTAATTCCATACATTCCTTTGTGTCTATTTAAAAATAACGGAGTTTAATAGACGCTTTCATCGAAAATTCGAAATAAATAAATATAAATGAAGAACCTATAAATCATTGATGTACCTAAATAGTAAATACTTACTCAGTAAGTAATATGCCTATAACGAAATGACATTTAAATATAGTACTTAATGTTGGTACCTAGCAAGGGTAGACAACAGCTGCTCGAAGTCTTTCGGTTTGGTGTCTTCTGAGAAAATTTTAAATTAAGTAAAATCATCCACATATTATGCGTATAATTTGGGGAAAGTAATGACACAAACAACCTATTCATTACCTTACACGATAGCATTCAAAATTTAAACATACGTTCGATAACCATTACTCTTAGCCACCACACCGCAAGTGGTCAACACTAGCAATCTTAGCGATCATTTACGAAGTTTTAAATATGGAAAGGAACATTTTTTTTCGATGGCAACACAAAAGACTTAAGTAGACGTTAATGTTATTTGATTTGAAGTTGCCTACCGTTGCAATGTGAGTGATTTTAAAGGGAACAGGGCTGTCAAAAAAAATATTTGTGGGTGTTCTTAAATGTCAATTTCAACCAATATATCTACTTATAATGATTTAATAAATTGGGGTATTTTAAAGGTTAAGTAGGTATAAGAATTTTGTTTGGTAAAATGAATTAATGCGGTTTTTTTTATTATCAGTTTCTTGGTCATAAATCTACTCACTGATCTCCTACTAGGTAAGCACTTCAATACTGAGTTTCAAGTTTAAAATTGTTACTTATTTATTTATTCATAAAGTAGGTACACCAATAGCAAATACATAGGTACAGATTGGTACTTAAATTCTATTAAAGTGGTTTTGAAAAATAATCAATTTTGAAGAAATAATTCCCAGTAGGTGAAGAACAATAAAATGATCAGCGCAACGACCCTACACTCTAAGTATTGGCTCCTTAGTCCCGGTTGGCCGCAAAATTATAGTAAAATCGTATAATTAGGGATGCCGCCATTATTCCCACTTGCGGTCGCCACTTCCTTCCCTATTGTTCGTTTTAAAACATTCGATACAGACAGGATGCATCGAGTACTCGCATTTTAATCGATTTCATATATTTTGACAGTTGCGGTTTTAGGCGATTTTTTAGATGCAGTTTTTGTTGAATTTTTGTGGGTGGGAATTGATAATCTTTTGTTTTTTACGTCTATTGTTATTTTCGCTACGTAGATGTAACAAATAAAATTTCGGTGTAGGTACCTAGATATAATTGAAAAAGGAAAAAAGTCTTTTTGCCTGTGGGTTTGTGAACATTTTCACAATATTAAATTGAATTCATAATATATATAACATACCATCACGCCTGTATTCCCCGAAGGATTAGGCAGAGGTGTACTTAATGTACACCTCTGCCTAATCCAGTTCGCCGGTATGTTTGGGTCCCATGTAATAAGGGGCGAGCCTATTGCCATTCACGGGCACAAATCCAAACTCCGAACTGCTACTGAGAATTTCATAGAAAAACTCAATAACAGTTTACTCGACCTGGGGATCGAACCCAAGACTTCTAGCATAGCAGTCGCGATTGGGACCACTAGACTAACGAGGTAGTCTTTATTTCATACTATCATATTTAATTCATAATAGGTATCATTTTCAAAATGCTCAATTTTCTCAGTAGCTTTTAACCTTCATAACTTACATTACCTATTCCTCAAGGATAAGGCAAAAAACGAAATACACTTACAAGCTTAATGTCCATTGCTGTATTCGTTCCTAAATCATTCATCAACACTCAAATTAATCCATGAATGTGTATCGCATAAACATGCCTTTGCGTCTTTAAAAAAAATATAAACGTCAATAACACTAACAATAATTTAATTGCTGCCTTATCGTAAATTGTCGACATCCTTTAAAAAAAAAGAAATTGTTCAGCTAGTTAAGGATAAAAAGTCGGTGCGTAAGTACCTACCATTAATTGTCTATAGACCATATCTAATGGAATATGTTCCCGGCTTGTAATTACCCTTGTTTAATGTCAAACAATTAGACGCCATATCTGGCGGAATTTACTTTTCATGCTGGCAACATTAAAATCGAATTTATATTTTTGAACAATTCGAGCGAGACTAAATCGAGAGAGTATCTAAGTACCTATTGTTATTTGTGTATTTTTATTTATTTAATTTATACATTAACTGATAATAATAAAAAGCTATTCAAATTGTGTTTTCTTTTATTTAACCGACTTTAAAAAGGAGGAGGTTATCAATTCGGATATTTAATCTTACCTATAGGTATAATTATGTTTTTTAAGTAAGTAGGTATGTTCCGGCATAACATACCCTTTTCGTGGTTTATCCCAAAAAGGTCCCATTTTAATTTCTATAGATAGATCTGATGATGAGTTTCGGATTCAGACATACCCAGACTCTGCTGACTGACTGATAATTTCATAGAAAAAACCCAATAACAGTTTGCTCTGCCTGGGAATCAAACCCAGGACCTCTAGTGTAGCAGTCGCGCTTTTGGAACACTAGACTAATGAGGCAGCTTTTGTAGAAATGTAGAGAACTGGATAGAGAAGCTTAATCAACCAAACAAATTACATAGGTATTAATGTTTTTAGCAAACTGTTGAAAGCTTTTATTTAGATGCGTTTATATCGATTAGAATACATAAGCAAGTTTTTACAATTAATCAGCCGTTTCGTTGAGACCATGAAACCCACAATGTTACTCTTTTGTATTAGAATACCATAGCACCATTTCTTTTTTTCAACTAACGCCACGTTACCGCGGTAAGACATACGATATATCGACGCCGCCCCGTCCGAATATGTAATTTAACACTGCTGACAAGCCGAAGCCGAATATCTTCATGTAATCCTCTGCGATGACGTGGTGTTACATTATATGACGCGTGGAACTTTAAGCGATTGATCTTTTTGTAGTGTAGCTAGTACTTACATTCATCACCAACCCATATACTAACCACCATCAGGTAGCTCGCCTGCTCGTTTGCTGAGCTATCCCATAAAAAAAAAACTGGCTTACTGCTGCACGGGTCTAATAATGAGAGGGATTAGGCTATAGATTAAGTCCACCACGGCAGCCTACTGCGGGTTGGCAGGGTTTATAGTGTGTTTGAAATAACTGTAAGCCTGTCTGAGGTTATCCGCATGCGATTTAGCAGTGAAAATGTTTAATAGATCGATGTAAAGGCAATTGGAGTTGTAGATAAATGTTTGACGTTTCTGATCAAGTACTTAATATCTTTACTAATTTCGATATTTATGGATAAAAACAAATAATCAAACGATTTTACACCAGTGCGGTAGTTCGGAATGGCTATCTTCAGACAAGATTGACATTGATTTTTCGAAATATAGTTTCGAATTTCGAACAAACCGCATTTAAAATCTGTCAGGCGTGCGGGTTTCCTCACAATGTTTTTCACACCGTTTAAGCGAGTGATACCTATACCTAATAATTAACACTTACGCACGTTTCCTAAAAATCAAGAATGCGTGCCTTCGCTTCGAACTCGAAACCTTATGCCCTAGTGCCTTAGCATATCAACGGTTATACCTATCACTAGGCTGTCACTGCTTCACGGCTTCGGTGTACTTATATTTAAGAATAGGAAATCGAACTAAGGACGAAAAACTTCTAATGTTGATTTTAAATTATATTTCCAAAATTGATTTTATGACACTTTCTATATTTCGTACCTACTTACCTACCTAAAATTGACTTCCTATATAAATTCTTATTTACTTACCTTATAAATTCAGTGGACTCTTAAGGACTTTATTGCAGCCAAGCCTAAATCCCAGAACAATTATTTAAAAAAATAATCAAAGAAAGCCTTATAAGTAGAACGCTTTTGTCAATCCGAAAAAAAAACGGACAATACAAACGTATTGAGTGACGACAGATGTTAAATTCGATTTTCGAAATCTGTGTTGCCAAAGAAAAAAATATTGTAATAATAGGGCGGAAAGGGGGACATGTTTAATATGTTATTAATTTGAATTTCACGTATGTCGTTGACAAGCCACAATGATACCTACGTTTGTTTATGTAAATACCATGATTTGTGGGTTAGTAATGTCATTTATTATCGGTTCGTTGAAAAGCAGCTATTATATCTCCTACTGCTTCCTGCATAGGAAGCTTTCGTAACCTACTTATGGAAATATAATTTTGGTATAAATATGTAAGTTTAGAAATTGCCTCATTGGTTGTAATCGCGATTAAGTATTGAGCAAGAGTTTAGATCAAATAAAAAGTTTTGTCAGTCGAGCTATCGAGGTATCGAAAGCTCGACTGACAAGATAAGGCGTAGTTACCAAACTAATTTGTTATGTGCGTGTAATTGTGTGTTGTACACCGTTATGCGTAGTTTTAGCCGGCCTCACTTCTTTGTTCGCAAAGTTCCCTCTTATTTGATCTGAGAGCAAGAGATTATTGAGTTTGATTTCAAAATCGAGCAGTTTTATTCGGTTTTTCTATTATCAGTACCAGCTCGGATATAAAATAAGTACTTAGTGCCCGATTAATAGTAATAGGCTCAACTCCTACTTACATGGGACCTAAACGTAACTTCAAACTGTGAATGTACTTATAAGTAAGTAGGTACATTAAGTTAGTACACCAATGCTATATAATCCCCTGGAAAATACAGGCGTGTCGGTATGTTTGTTTGCATACCTACCTAGGTTGGTATATCAGAATTCTTGATAGTAGTTTTTAGTGGCCATAATAGAGTTTTAGGGGGATTTTATTTACCTATTATCCAATGAAATACAGGAGCTCATACTATATTTCTCAAATAGAACCCAGATTTCTTACTTCACACAATAATTTCAAACGCCTATCTGTTTCAATGGCGGTTGGCGCGTTTCCGCTGGGTTGCCACAGTGAAGTGTCAAATTACCCCTAATTATCTGCCATCAAGGGACCGGAACGCCGGCTGGCATCGACAATTGAATTATTTTTTTTAGAATTACGCTTAAATACAGTGTGTAATGGAATCTGATGAAAGGCCTTGTTTTTTTAAATGTCTATTAAGTTTCACGGTGAATCTATTTGCATAATGAGATTTTATTCTTTATTTTTCTCGAAGATTTTTCTTTACTGGTCTTCTTCTGAGCATAAAAATTAATAGCCTGGTAAAAAGATTAGCCAGATGTCAGAATTGGCCAGAATTGGGTGCATATTATGATGATTAAGATGCAATGATTATCGAAAGCGAAGAATTAAATTTTGAAGCGGCGGTAGCCTAATGGCTAGGGCGTCGGACTTGCGATCATATGGTTGCCGGTTCGAACCCCACCCATTGCACTACCGACGTGAACCCACTCGTAACACAAGCATTTTAGCTTAGCACGAGGGGTTAACAAGAATACTAGTAATGTGTGACCCACATTGCTAGTAAGCTTTTTTTTTTAAAAAAAAAAAAAAAAAAAAAAAAATGATTAATTAGGTAGGTACAATGATAAATGATATTTATTTCTGTAAATAGATCTTTTAAAGACCCTTTTACAAGTCGATTTTCTTACATATTTTTTTTAAACTAGATGGCGCCGACATTTCCTATCTGACGACCTCTGAGAAGAAATGTCGAAACAAACTCAGAGACCTAAACGTTAAGTACCTAAGTACTTAGGTATTTTCGATTCAGCAAGACCCTCTAACGAGCCCCAGTTACCAGAACATAGAATTAAGAAAAAATCTGCTTTGTGTCTAGGTAAGTATAATTATAGGAAGGTAGGTACCTATACCTACCTTCCTATAATTATATATACTGAAGAAGTACCTATACTTCATTCATATCTAATAATTAGGTTAGTAGGTAAGTAAGTACTAACTCACCTATATATCCAGCTACCTACTGATTTACCTAAGAGTGGCAGGAAAGTTAGGTTAGTTGGTAAGCTTACCCAGGTAGGTATTAGTTAAGTAAATTATATTAATCATTCGACATACCTACCTACCTAAGTACCTACTTAGGTGTGCGAAAAACTGAATCATCATTAAAACTAGGAAATATCGCTGCTTTGCTTCAAGCTTCAACATCGTATTAGGTAAGTAGGTACCTACCTAGGTACATGGGTATTTTGAAAAACACAATTTAACAGTAGCCTACTTGCGAAATGTTCACAAAGATATGAATTTTCTAATAAAGAAAATTTCATAGTGAAAGAAAAATTCGATCTCAGGCAGGATTTGAACCTGCGTCCCTCTGGTTAAGTACACCAGACGCTTTCCCAACTAAGCTACCGAGACCACTGCCTGTGATGTCGAATTTCTCTTCCACATTTTACGTCTTCAGGCGACGTCAGCACCATCAATTGAAGACATTACTATGTCTTTCAACCAACACGACTGCCTTTACAGGTAGTTCAATGTCGAAAGATGTTGCTTAACCGTATTATGCTTATTTTTTATTAGTTTTTAGCATTAAATATTGCGAAATGTGCACAAAGATATAAATTTTCTATTTAAAGAAAATTTCTAGTGAAAGAAAAATTCGATCTCTCTGACGTCGCCTGAAGACGTGAAAATGTGGAATAGAAATTCTCGGTAGCTTAGTTGGTAAAGCCTCTGGTGTACTTAGACCTGAAACTTGACCTGAAACTTGTACCATAAAGACGCAGGTTCAAACCCTGCCTGAGATCGAATTTTTCTTTCACTAGAAATTTTCTTTAATTAGAAAATTCATATCTTTGTGAGTAGCCTACTTACTTACTTATTTTTAACTTTCAAAAACGATTACTTAGATTACCAAAATAAATAGATTTTTACCTTAATTTAAGATACTTAGATAGGTACCTAGATACTTAGTTAAATAACTAAGCTTTTTGAAATTACCTATAAGAAATATTTTATAATACCTTGGTAACTATAAATAAAATTAAGGACGCTATCACATCTTTTAAAAGTAGTTTTACTACTTTTAGGAGTAGGTATTTGGACTTGTGACGTTATTGAAGCAAAGAAGCGATAGGTAGGTAAGTATGTAACTTGGGATAATAGCCTAGAAATCACATTTTCATCTTAGAAAAATTTAATAATTAACACCTCAAGGAATAAATAAAATACCTAAGTCACGACACTAATTCTCATAACTTTCTAAATTCGCTTATTTACAAAATCCGTCATGACAAGACCTCCCTATTCCAAAAATCTATAAAAATAGTAAAAAAAGGCACATGAAAATTTATTCAGCCATCAAACGTAGATATAAAATAAATAATCCACGATATTAACGATAACAATACACTGTGCAGGCGCACCGCACAATGATCTATAGATCATTTTAGCTCGATCCCTATTAGCTTGGATCGAAAACGCCCCGCCTACGTGAAAGCCCACTGACCATTAATTGGGTACAAAAATCGATGTAGGAACGCCCATAATACGACCGTCTCCCTCACTCTGTATGAAGAATATACGTCTGTCTCCCTCTGGCGGGTGTCGTCAAGCGCTCAGCTTGTTCGTTTTCGTCGCAAGCGCAACTCAGACGTCACAATGCCGGGGCTTCTACAGAAAAATAGTATTTTTGTATTCTTTTATTTCAACATACGATGCCGCCCGTCGTCGTGTGCAATATTTGTGTAGAATACAACTTTTTTTTTGTTTTGAAATGTCTAATTTGAAAGTAAGTTGGCATCTTGAGACGCGCCGAAAGATCTTTTTAGGATTGAAACTTAGTTTTTTTTTGTTTTATGTTCTGATGAAGTTGACAGTGTTGTGGAATTCGGATTCTGGAGATTCTGAAGTGTGCAAAAAATAGCTTGAGAGCAGCCTATCTAAGTAGGTTATGAGTGTGGGGTGGAAAGAAGCGGTGCGGTTACCTTTAATATACTAATAACTTAATTTAATTATCATTTCCATCTTATTCATAATTTTAGATTTACCTACCTAGTGGATATCTTTACCTAAATACACTTCATTATTTAATTATGACCCTAATTACAAAAAACGACGTTATTCTACTTTTAAGGTTTATGAAGCTCAATGGTTTTTAATGCAAATTTCGCGCCACTCTCCAATAGATGGCGCTGATTTCCTTAGCGACTTGAAATAGTTTTCATAGACGTTCAGTAAGTAGGTACTTAAGTATTAGATATACTTACTGAACGTAACAATGTATTCATGCACTTTTTATACAATGTGTTTAATAAAAACTACTTACTTATTCAATACTACTGCTTAAGTACCTACTTAAAAGGGTGCTCAGAGAAATTGATAGTTTACTATAATGTAGACGTTGATTAGGCAGTTAATAAACTAATTGCTAGGTTTTTTGTGCGGTCCCTACTTACACTTAATTTCCATAGGTAGGTTACTTACCTATATTTTTTTTACAATAACATTTTTATTTAAGCAGGCGAACGTAACCAGCCCATTCAGCCAAGCATCTTTTTTTTTTATGACGACTGACTTATGCCGCCAGTGTTACTACAATTTTAAAACAAATAAATAAGTGATTAGCCCGACGATCAAGTTCAAAACCTAGTTTGATTCCTTTTTCTTTTTTTTAGGCTACACAAATACCTACCTACCGTTATGCGGACGTTCCTTCTTGATAAATCCTCTATGTTAGATACTTAAATCAAGTTTCCGTCACAAACAATTAGGACTTTGATGCAGTCAAAAACCTGCTAGGTACCTAATTAATTAATTAGCCAACTCGATTACAACTGGTCCCTATAAATTAATTATTGCCATCATAAATTAAAGTCTAATAAAAAGAAAAAAGTTGCATTGCGAGGTTCGAAAATTAAAAAAGTTAAAACTTGTAAAGCTAATTAAGTAAAAGATAGGTAGAATACTTAATGAGTAAGTAGGTAAGTAGGTACTTAGATAAATGATCTTGGCACTTAGGTACTAGACAAAAAACCTACTTATTTATTCACCTACAAAGAAACAATTAATTAATTGTGAGGTGTTAATTAGATATATAGGTATTTATAGAATAAGTTTGTTTTTTTTTTGTTTCCTGTGTCCCACACATACCTACCTATCTACTTAGTAACGGATACTTATCAGTATCCGGCCTATCTGGTCTTATTATAGGTAGGAACTATCCGGTCGGATACCAGATTTTCTATAAATTACAAATATTCTCTGATATCAACAAGAACGTAGATAGGTAGGTAAGTTTGCAAAATTTGCCATAGCTTAGATAATGAGTTTTTATTCATATATTACTTATCATCACTATCATCACTACATAGTATAAAACTAAGTCGCTTTCTCTGTCCCTATGTCCCTTTGTATGCTTAAATCTTTGAAACTACGCAACGGATTTTGATGCGGTTTTTTTTAATAGATAGAGTGATTCAAGAGGAAGGTTTATATGTATAATATATATATTATAGTATAGAAAAGCCGAGAAACCACGCGGGCGAAGCCGTGGGCGGGAAGCTAGTTACATATATAGTATTCGACGCAACAGCTACCTTTTTCATCTAGGTATGTCAATCTTCACCACAACATGACATAGAGTTGGGTATGTCAGACTACTTAGTACCAAGACAGGTACCTAGGTACTTCTAGGCACGGGTCTCCTTTCAGAGTGAGAGGGAGTCATGCTTTCGTCCACCGTGCTGGCCTACTTATTGTGAGTTGGCAGACTTCAGACACCGTCAAGAAAGTCTCTCGGCCATGCAGGTTTCAGTGACAGTTAATTTTAATAAGACCTATGCACATATTATATCGAAAAGTCAGAGGTGAGTGTCTTTTATATTCGAACTCGGGGCCTTTTTGACAGTCCAATGATCATATCACTCCTCAGCCAGTACTGTCTTTTAAGATTTTTTTATGTAGTTTGATGATGTCATTGAACCTACTTCACAATACATATTGTCACGCCTGTCTCTCATGGGGGTAGGCAGAGACTATAGATTTCCACTTGCTACGATCCTGGCACACTACTTTCGCTTCATCTACATTCATTAATCTCTTCATGCTTGACCGTCGGTTTAGGGTGCCCGGAACCTGGCCTTCGCAATGCTTCAATTAAATCAAATGAATAGAAAAATCATTCACAATAAGACCTACAGATCCCCATCGCACATTCGTTCACTCTGTACCAAGACATTCATGTTGCCACATACTACAAAGTGAAACACTTAAATCGAATCAAAAGAGACTGTCTTATAAAAGCACAGACTATACAAGAAGTGCTTATGCCTTAGAAAGATCTGTGGCACGCACCGCTGATTCTCTGTGCCTGAGAACCTCTTGAGGGCTTAGGGAGGCCTAAGAGAGGCCTAAGAGAGGCCATAAGTGGCTCGTATGTGCGTAAAGCTTGTAGGTACCGATGCAATTACTACGTGTGATTCTATGTAAGTAAAGGACTTGTAAATAAAAGAATTTGTATGTACCTAAAGTTAGTATGTAAAAACGTTAATAGGTATATACCTACTTGTGTGCATTGAGATATTGTGTAATGGCGATAATATCACGGAACAATTTTTTGATCTTAAAGATGTAGAGTGCGCCCTACAACTCAGTACTTAAGTAGGTAAGTATCTAACATGCTGTTACGTTCGTACCTATTCATCACATTCGTAAAATGGGTGCAGTAAGTAGGTACATAGCTCGTAGAACTGATGGCAGCTGGTGCAAAAAAGTTTTGGAGTAAGTAGAGACCACGCACCGTAAAACGCAGTGTGGGACGACCGCCAAGTTCCAACAAGATGGACAGACGGCGTGTGAGATGAGCAACAAGATGAACTCACAACCTGGTATAGGTTAGGTACTAGGAGTCTTCGTATAGATATCGGCGGCATAAGACCGATCGTTGTGTAGTAAATGGAGAGGCCTTTGTTTAGCAGGGGATGAGTGGATCTCTTTTAGCTAATTATGATGATAGATGTGCATGTAGGTACATTAGTAAATCATCATCTTCCTGCCCTTTGCCCAATTTATTTGGGGTCGACGCAGCCTGTCCTATTCTTCCACCCATCCCTGATAGTCGTCATTCAATTCCTTTACCATCATATCTGCCGTAACACAGGTGCTAAAAAAAACAGTGGGTATTTCTAAAAAAAAACTGCTTTTTTAAAACTTCTACCCATACATAATATTTAATTCAAGACAGTTACAATCACTAATGGCAGCAATACCAGTAACTGTTCAATTAACAACTGGTTATGATTACAATGTTGCTACCTATAATTACTGTCACTAACTGCGTGTGACAGTTGCACAATACAGTGTTGCCATGCAAAAAGTTTTTATACATCTTCCATTTTAATTACTGACTTACAAAAAGAGGTTTTAAGTTGTATCTATGAATGTATGTTAACGATTTTCTCTATTTAAAACTAGGTACTTAGGTACATCTTTCTTTTTAATTACTGACTTACAAAAAGAGGTTCTAAGTTGCATCTCTGAATGTATGTTAATGTTAACGATTTTCTCCATAACTAAACATCTCAGTTATTTTTCAATATAGGCATGCTAAATATTTTTAATATACTTACCTACCATCATTCCTAAATTCCCCAAAGGGATAGGCACAGGTTTACCGACGGGTGTAGGTACCTAGTACCTACCACAATTCGCCGGTGTTTGGGTCCCATGTAGTAGGAGGCGAGCCTATTGAGTTTATCTAACCGGGCACAAACCCAGACTCCAAGCTGCTACTTACTGAGAATATCATAGAAAAACTCAATAACACTTTGCTCGACCTGGGAGTCGAACCCAGGACGACGAGTCGCGCTGAGGACCGCTAGACTAATGAGGTACTTTAAAGTTTTTTAAATGAACTAAGTAAACAGTCTACACGTCATCACTGGTCCAATTAAAAAATACACTTATTCAAACTCATAAATAACTTATTTAACTCACTTCCCAAAAAAGGTATCACCCACTTTTACAGCGGCAAACACTACCAAATGAGCCGCAACATAAAAAACAAGAATTATTCCACCAATAAAACCGAATTCTGTACTGAAACGGCCCGACACCAAATATATACCAAAATACAAAAATATCTTACACTTCTAACAAGCGAAAATCACCTTTGATTCAAAGGGATAGGAGTTACAGTATTGTCACGATAAGTTTGCAATCCTAAGCCCACCCACGCAGGGAGCGTACTACAATAAAAATTATTCGCTTTAATTTAAATTTCTATGGTAATTTTAGCTTAAAGAAACCGCGTTTTTATCTCATATCCTTTATGGGATAAATGGAGGATAATTGATGATGTGTCCAACCGCATATTAGGTCTGCCTACAGGTGATAACTAGGTAGGCATAAGCATAGAACGAGCATTGATTTCACTCAGATCCCGAAGGATCTTTGAGATGCTGTCCAAAGGACTTTTTGAGACATTTAATTCCGAAGAAACATTTTCTTTATAGGATAACTCGGCAAACGAGCAGGCGAGCTACCTGACGGTAAGTAGTCATCGCCGCCCATGAACATTTACAATATCAAAGGAGATGCAGATGCGTTGCCGAGCCTAATTAAGAAAAAGGGAGGGGAATGAGAAAAGGAAGGGAATTGAGGGGACGACATTTAGAAAGATTTTAGCGATTTTTAAGCAAATGTTTTAGATAAAGGTCAATTTAGAATTATCCGGGCACAAATCCGAACTACGCTGCTACCAAGAATTTTACAGAAAAACCCAATAACACTTTGCTCGACCTGCTAATCAAACTCAAGACTTCTATCGAGTAGTCGCGCTATCGGATGCTAGACTTATGAGCCAGTTATAATGTCACCATCAACAAGTTTATTTAGTATGTGGTACATAATGTTTATTTAAATCTCAGATCAAATAAAAAGTTAAGATGGAACTTCGCGAACAAAGAAGTGAGGCCGGCTAAAACTACGCCTAACGGTGTACAACGCACAATTACACGCACATACGTATTAGTTAACTACGCCTTATCTTGTCAGTCGAGCTTTCGATACCTCGATAGCTCGACTGACAAGATAAGGCGTAGTTTCGGTATACGTGTGTGCGTGTAATTGTGTGTTGTACACCGTTAGGCGTAGTTTTAGCCGGCCGCAGTTCTTTGTTCGCAAAGTTCCATCTTGACTTTTTATTTGATCTGAGATTTGATTATAGAAGATACCTACCAGTATAATAATAATCTATTTAATCTAGATGTTAATCTTATTACTAAAACAGACGTTATCATGGTTGAATGGCGGACGTGTGTTTCAATTTTATTTCTTCATTTCGTTCAAGACTGGTCACTAATTAATTAGTGTTTTTTATCTGAAAGTAGATCGTTAAATGAAGTATTTAATACCTTTGGTTTGGGTGTTCGTAAGTTTTTTACGTCGCCTAGCTTTGTTCGCGGATCTGCCCGGGTTTTTTAAGATGAAAAATGATGAAGTCTGGTGTCTTTCCTCTCTAATTTTTCCTAGAGATATGCACCAACAAGCGTTGTAAGGGGGAGTTCATTTTGAACGGAACTTTGTATTATCATAAGATCACAAACAAGCATACAAGCCGCCTGATGGTAACCAGCAACAGCAGTTTGAAAAACGCCAGCAAACCAGTTCAATCACCCTCGTGGTGTCATGTATCTCATCATCATCATCATCATCAGCCTATATTGGTGCACTGCTGGACGTAGGCCTCCCTTAGTACCTAAACGCCACAGAGCCCGATTTTCGGCTTTCGGCTTTGTTGTCTCATATCTATGCATAGCATAGCATAATACACTGCTGAGTCGGAGGCCTCCTCTCGGTGAGAGAGAGTGGGCCTTCATCGACCACGCGGTCCCAGTGCGGGTTGGTAGATGTCACATTTCTTCGAATATTTGGACATGCTGCTTTTTTCACATTGTTTTCTTTCACCATTATTGGGAGCCTGTCTGGGTTCGAACCTACGATCTTCAACGCGTAGATAAGTCGTGGCTAGTAGGTAAGGACCACTGGGACATCACCACACCACGTTTTTTTTTATGAGATAACTCTGCAAACGAGCAGGCGAGCTACCTGATGGTAAGTAGTCATCGCCGCCCATGGACATCTGCAATACTAAGGGAGTTGCAGATGCGTTGCCGAGCCTATTTGAAGAAAGGGAGAGGGAGGAGAAAAGGAAAAGGAAGGGGACATAGGAAGGACTTGGGCCTCCGGCGCTCCACACTCACCGTACGAAACGCAACGGTATGCATACTGCTACTTGACGTTGATATTCTGTGGGAGGGTAGTACTTCCCCGGTCGTGCGGATCCACTCATGCTGGCATGTAGAGATGCCATTGCGACACTACTTCTACTAAATGACGTCTTTTATGAGTGAGTTATAAATACTCACATGGTATACTTGCACTTGGCTTAAAAAATGTAGAGTTGGCAGTCCAATAGACTAACACTGCTTCAAAACCATAAACATGGGATATTACTGAAGTGAAACAATAACTAAGTATGTGTGTTGTACGTTCACAGCTTGACTTGGCAAGCGTCCCTGGCACAGCACACAACAACTTCATTATTTATTTCACTATCTATAGGTATATCTGTACAAATAGGTATCATCTTTTTAACGGAATCCTCGGAAGTAGGGTAATGTTATTTTTAACTAGCATACTATCCCGCCTCTATTATCCGAAAGGTTAGGCAGGGATAGGGGCGAAGCTAAAGCCCATTTAACGGGCACATATCCAAACTCCGAGCTGCTGAAAATGTGAGATCCGAGCTGCTGAAATTTTCAGCTCTGAGCTCGACCCGGGAATCGAACCCAAGACTTTTAGTGTAGCAGTCGCACTTAGAACTACTGAAGCAAATCCTAAACATCTAAGGGTTTATTACAAAAATAATCACGACACTTCGAATTTCAAATAACATTTGTGTAGGTACCCAATAAGCAGGGGATAATAAGAAATATTCAAATCGATTCCGAGTGGAGTGTGGACAACTCGACACAAAATATTCGATAACAAGCACTCGCACACCGCAGTCACCAAAACGTAATAAGTGTATTTAAATATAAGTATTAGGAGCGAACGTTGTTTTATCGAAGTGGGTCCGTACTAGAATTAAAAAGGATTTAATAATACAGTCATGGATTATGTAGGTAGGTGCTTACACTATAACAATAACATTACCTACAGTTTCAAATAAACGGTTTTCTTTCTATAACACCAAAAAATAATAATTTTGTGTACCCCACGATTGCGACAAATAGGACTTTACTCTTACAAATTCTCTTATCTTATATATCTTATCTCATATCTCTTATTTCTTATCTCTTATTCTTCTTATCTCTTCAAGCCTACACATAGCAAAAAGAAGACACATTTGACCACTCTGCCCAATTACACTTACCTACCCTTTTTAAAAAATCGAATGCGCTAAATTATTTGTGTTTACCTAGGACTTGATATCGAAATCACGGAGAAGTAAAATAAAGACTATTATTATTACCTACTACCTCTCATAGTACCTACCTCTTTAGTACCTATGTACATAATATTTACTGGTTAATCATAGACATCTAACAAGATAGGTAATAATTAAAGAAATAAATTGGACTCCTTCATTCTAATTCAATTTCACAAATAAATCTTACACCCACTGAACCCTAATCACCGTAGAACCTTGTCAAAGTTACCCGCCGAATTTTCACAATGTTTCCGCGGATATTTTCGTACATTTCACTTCGAGAAGGTTGCATAATTCGAGGTGGGGTGTAATAAGTGATCGTTGAGGGCATCCGATAATTCTGTTATAAGATTTGAGGTAAAGGGAAGGTGTCTTTGCATTGAAGACGTTTAAATTGTGGGGATCAACGTTCGAATTTGGAATAAGACTTACTTCAATCTGTTCTTTATTTGAAATTTTGGCGCAATATTATTAGAGATGATGACACGTTTTCTCAAGTTTCAAAATAATCAAACGAAGTATTAAAACGTGCCTATGGTGGACGTTCGATTCGCAGGCTGGACAAAGTTATTGGGTGTTTCCTATGAAATTGTAAGTTGTTAGGTTAATGGTAATAGACTCGCTTCCTATTCCTATATCGGCACCTAACTAGCCCTGCCTAACTCTACCGGAAAACAGGCGTAGATAATGGTAACACGGGGCAGTGTTGTATGGCCTACTCATAACTATTAAATTACCGCCTGTAAAATCCTTTCATTAGAAAAAGAAACCTAAATCTAGATATGTATACAGCTATATATACATGTATAGATGACCTAAAGCCTGAAAAAACTAAAAGCGTGAACGATCCATCTGTTTGGAATTGACTGCAATTAAATATATTGTTAGTAACGTTTACTGGCGAACGACTCAATTATACCATTTTAATGGAAATGATCGAATTTGGGCACGCGATCTTCATGGTTTAATCGATTTGATAAGTCATTACGCTTCCTCGATTCTCAATTTAAAAATATTTGGTTACATCACTAGCATTAATAGCATTGGATTTAAAAAATATTGGAAAGAGGTTTTATTATACGTGACCTATTTCAAAAATGATTTTTTTTGTTGGCACCGCCGTCGACCTGAAAGAGGTTCTATGTGCAAGTGTATATTGTTTAGGTGCAAATTAAATAACGAAGGTACTTACCTACTTACTTTCGTAGAGAACGTTTCATTATCAACAATTTCTGGGAGAAACTTTGAACCATGAAATTTCAAATTAGGAAGTCACAAAATTTTATAATAGCGCAAAATGGGTCTTATAATTTGATACAGATCCAGATTGACTAAAATCTAAACAGTGATATGCCAATAAACTACCCAGGTACGTGGTTTATTGGCATTGGACTGTAAAGTCAAAGGTTTCCAGTCCAGTTCCAAGGCCTAAATTACGCACGTTACGATATATCCATCCACGTTGCAATAAACCTTAATTGGTTACCGAATAGATAGTAAGACACTTTCCTAATTATCACGCGCTTAATGCGGTGAAGGAAAAATACCTAATATCTTATAGATATCCTACTTAGATACTCGTAAGAAGTAAGAACCGAGAGATTTCTTCGCAACAGACGTCTAAATTGACCCCTAGCGCTTAAATGAGGTAGTAAAACAAATAATTACTTCGCAATTATTAAAATCCAATTTGTATGCATGCAAAATGTTTCTAGTTACGTCAAAAATCAATAATTACTTATCTAACTATTTTAATTGTTATTGCGTGTCTTAAAAATGCCAGCAATCAAGTAGCTGTCTTACCTAATTTATCTATGGAATTTCCTATAGCCTAAGGAGGTCGCATATTTAAGTTTGTATGATTTACTCGACAGAATTGCAAAAAAAAGCTTTTTCGATTTTAGTTCACTGCTACTCACTCAGAGATGGCGCTGTTACCAGTTACAAGTTTCATGGATAGATAAGTAGACACAAACTGTTTCTATTATCACCCATTGCATTGTCCCACTGCTGGACACGGATCTTCTCGCAAAACCAGAGGGATTAGGTTACAATAAGAGGGCTAGATTAGGCTATACTTAAGTAGTCCGCCACGCTAGCCTACTGCAGGTTAGCAGACTTCACACGCCGCGCGCCGTCAAGAAAATCTCTCAGGCATGAAGGTTTCCTCACGATGTTTTCCTTCACCGTTTAAGCGAGACTTAGATAGATAGGTACCTACTTATTTAATTAAGTATTAGGTAGGTAGGTAATCTTCTTACGCACATATCTTCGAAAAGTTACTGGTTTCGAGAGCTTTGACTTGAATCATTGGCGGTCATATCACTTGATTATCACTGTATTTTCCTAAGTGTTTTGCGTAACATCATAGGCATATATTCCCACTGCTTGGACACACACAGGCCTCCTCTCGGTGAGAGGGAGTGGGCCGTAATCCACCACGCGTGCCCAGTGCGGCAATACGTATAAATAATGTTTTGCTTTCATTTAATTTCAACAATGAAAAATATTTTATAGTCTAAGAATTTTTTTTACACTATTGGTTGAGGCCCTTGATCCCACACTAGGATTCCCTGTGTTGTGGTATCTAGGCTCTGTGTACCGTTTACAAAATTTAACTTATTGTAAGTGAGTAGGTACTTATATATAAGTAGTAGGTAATATACCTATTATAACATAGGTACTTAATTCGCTACATCATGACCTTTTTTTAATAATAAGAGATCAAGTAAAAATATACGTACTTATCTAATAATTAGGTACTATCGAAGAAAGTAGGTAGATAGGTAAGTAATGATAAAAAAAGTAAATTTCGTTAATTTCTTGAGAGTATCTTTACATTACCATTAAATAAATAAAAAAAAAACCCCCGACACGAAAATCCTCTAAAAAGGAAAAAAGTAATACCTTTCCAAACATTGAAACATTGTTCCTTTACGTTTTAATATAAGTAAAGTAGATACCTACTTAGAATATTTTATTCCAAGCGACTATTGCGTCGGAGGACTGCAACTAGGATCAATCGGTCATTCTTAAGTACCTACTTAGATAGGTATACATATCTATTTAATAACACCTCTCTTTTTTACGTCGGAGGTTAATAAAATAAACACAGTAGGTAGGTAGATAAGTAGATACCCAATCGTAACGATACGCTTCATGGAAAAGTAACGTTAAATGTTGGTAAGTATTACTTTTAACAAAAAAGTTAAACCGCCTTCAAAAAATAATATAATAATTTTGTCTAAAACAGTTTGGGAAGTCTGTGGCGAGTTGATATTTTCAAAACTGCTCAACCGATTTCGATAAAATTTGAACGGGACCACCTCTAAAGTATAACCTACCAAACAAAAAAACAATCATTAAAATCGGTCCCTAACTGGCGGAGATATCGCGTAACAAACATACAAAAAAAAAAAAAAAAACATACAGACGAATTGAGAACCTCCTCCTTTTTGAAGTCGGTTGAAAAGTACCTAAGTACGTAAGTAATTTAACAGTGTTTTATTTTTTTTCAACATTTTATTTGATCTGAGTTACCAATATACTTACCTACATAAGATAGGAATTAGGTAAATCCACTATCTACCTAAATAATATGATGAGGACCAGTGTACAGTAAAACTGTTTAAAGCTGGTGAATATTATCTACTTACTTACTTACTTATTTAAATTAAATAGGTACCTACTTATTTCACATTCATTTTTTAATTCATTAAACGTTTCACACGCCGTTAACTGGCATAAGTAAGTACTTACGAATTGGAGTTAAAATTAAAATCTTTGCTCAACATCAGGCAAGTTGTGGTCAAGCGCAAGTCTGTACCTATGAAAATCATTTAGGTAAATTAAAATGAATTTATTAGAGGAAGTTTGAAAGTGGCGCCAGTGACAGAAAAGTTAAAAGGGAATCGTTTATCTTGGAATGGGCACGTGATGATAATATGAGTATGAATGTGTATATGATGGAAAAGGAATTGAATGATGAGATCAAGACATTCACGACTAACAGGGATGAATGGAAGAAAAGAACAGGATGCGCCGTCCCTAAATAAATTGGGAAATGGGCAGGAGGATGATGATGATTCATCCTATGACATCTCATCCTATTTCTTTAGTCATCCTAAACTAGAACTCCTAACTGGTCCCATTACATTAGTTTATTGAGCGTCTTTTAAGTATTCTTTGTTGCTCTACCTGCAGCAAATATTACCGAAGAAAGTATGGATAGCAAAACAATCTTAAATATTACCTATAAAACGAATACTTATCTACTCTACTACATGTATCTACTTACCTCACTTGGAATCACATGTTACTAGGGT